>CAJHQP010000845.1:0-142500 GCA_905132765.1 Moricandia arvensis | reverse complement strand
TTTGGTTTTCAATTTTAAGAGTTATCTACATTAGTTTTCCTTGAACTTTTATGTTATAACGGGTACATACATAATCTATGGGATATGGTATATAGGTGATTCACATATGGCTGACAAAAAAAAACCTGTATAAATATAAAAAAGGTACATAGTGATCGATGGGATATGTAATTAATTTACTCTTAATTTGAACTATTAGAAAATTTCAATATAAGGAATGCAAAAGGAAAAATAATAATAAACACGCGTTATAGGGGATTCATTAGTTTCACATTAAAGAAAGTTAATAATAAGGACAAAACTTGGTTCCCAAGCTCATCGATTTGATTCATGAGCTAAAATAAATATGGGATGTGCCTTAAGATTTAGTTGCCTCCTCTTTAGATATTCTTGACTTAATGAAAGTCTCCTATATTGTATGCGTGAATTATGAATCATTTAGGCCGTAATTTTCTCTTTTTTATATATATTCAGAGCTCTCCGTATCTTTTTATATTCAGAAACTGTACAATCTATATGGAAAATTAAAGTCACGATAATTCAGTTGTGGAAGAAATATTCCAAATTTGGTGGAAAGACTATTGAGATGATCTAATGTGGTTATTTTATAAGTTTTTTTTTCTTTTTGCTTCCTTTTTAATGTTTTATTAACTTTATAAAGTTATAAAGGAACACACTATATTATTGACTATAGTCAAATAACAAGTCTGTAGAAATTAAGTGTGTTAGCACATGGAAATCTAGCTTACATGAATATTGGTCTTCCACTGATGCTAATGTAGTGATGTGTGTACTAAAGTCTTGGAGAATTGATTGAGGAGAAGGTATGTGATTTATTCTACTGTTATGTATTATAGTCATATATTCGTGATATGTGCCTTAATAAGAAGATTGTGTTACATTTATATGTGGCTTCAATCGTGTTGATGCATGTTCTAAAATTTTGTTTATACCTGAAATTCAGGCAATTCCGATTGAAATATGTCTATGTATACTTAAATTTACTTCAGATTTTTAATGTGTACTTACAGAAACTGCTAACATCTATGATTTTTCGAGGATACCAAATAGAGCATATTGAAGGCATATCATATTTGCAAAAAAGCAAGAAGCTTTTCTATTTTTATTTACTTTTAGTTGCAATTATGTCTTATTGTTCTCGACGTTTTTGAATTCAAGAGGCATCTATGTTCTTTAAACATTTTAAATTTCGGCTAAAAAGGATACTGGCATTTAAATAAGAACAAATCTCTCAAATATATATTTTAGAAGTTTTTATCACAAAAATAGACATAAGAAAAAAAATAACCAAAATAGATTTTTTATTTTGAAAATTTTAATATTTTTTTATTTTTATTTTAAATATCACTCCATAACTTTAAACTCCAAGTCTAGATTAGTTAACTCTAGGGATATAAATGTATATTTACACCTTTTAATATAGTCTATTTTGGTTATTTTTTTCTTTGAATGCTATTTTGGAGACAAAAAATTTTTTGTTCTATTTTAAGGTATTATTCTTTAAGTTATTACTTTTAATTACGTTTAATACATGCATCTTCAAAACAGAATAAATGTACTTCGAAATTGGTATTAGCCTTTTTTATTTCTTTATTGAATTAACACTCTCTCCCATCCAACATTTGTTTGGAAACCAAACGAATTTAAATATTAGCCTTTATAATTTTGTGGATCTTCTAAATATACCTAAACTGCATATCTTAACAAACCATAATTACAGAATTACTGAGTCACAACTACTATATGTCTCTTCCAAAGGTTGAGAACCATAACAAAACTAAATATATTTTCAATTGCATGCATCACTTTTTAAAAAGAGGAACCGAAATTAGAAATTAAAATACCTTGACAATTAAAGGCGTGGAAGAGAAAGTGTTTACATATTCGATGAAGAAAACAAGAATCAAAAGCCTGAGATAGATTAGCAACTATTGAACCTTAAAATCTCTTTGTCGAATTGATTTTTTTTCCTAGGAACCTTTTTTTTGTTGTCGATAATTTGTAGATGGAAGAAAGATGACAAAATAAACTGTTGGCGGAATACTGGGCTTCACAAATCTTATCCAGCCCAATTCTAATATTTCAAAATAGTCCATTAAGTTGCAAAATAAACATGTACCCAACCCTATTAAGCTCTTATCGGCCATGTTCAAAACTCATATACGAAATTTGTGTTTAATATTTTAAAATTTATAAATATACAATTGTACGCAATTGTTATCCCTTAATTGGTTGTTATTGATTCATAATTTTAGTATGAAACTATGAAAGTCTTTCGATAAAATAAACAAATATTATATTTACCCCGCGTATGGCGCGGGTCTCAACCTAGTAAACATAATAATGCCGTCAACCTAATAGGTACATTAGAATGAACCTATTGTTGTTGGCCATTAAATAGCTTAACAGATACAGAACAAAATGTGAAAAACACTACAACAAAAGGGACAGGTGCCATTAACGTTGAAAGAATGTTATATACACAAAATTCAGTATCAAGATTCCTCGAACTTGGAGGAAAAGAGATGGTTATACAGGAAAGGAAACATGATACAACAGATATAAGTTACATGTATAGTTGGAGTCATAAACAATTATCGTACTTTGCATTGCTGATATTGAACAGCAGGAATCGGGTTTAAGCTGGGTCGGTTTCAGGTTCGGGATCAGGTTCTTTGCACATACAATCAGGCATGGGGAACGTGTAAAGCGACGCAGCGGGTTTTCTTAATTCGACTCCCTTTGCATCATTGTGTCTAAGCATATCTTGCATTTGTTTCTTGAAGTAGTCCCATCTACACCAAAAAAAAACATCAAGAAAATTTCTTTAAAAATCGAGGAATCTATGAGCTAGAGGTGTGTCAAGTAGGTTAGGAATCAGTTACCTAATGCTCGGTTTATCCAAGAGCTGGACTAGTTTCCGCTTATCTGGTTTGATTGTCTCGGCGTGGCCTTTATAACGGTAGCGACGGTGACCTATCAAGAAATGAGGGAAGTTTCCACCTTGTGTGGATACAAACACTTCACTATGGAGGCATACTGTGTAGTCAAGAGCAGCCAATCTTGATGAGTGACCCTACAGTATCACAAAAAAAAAAGAACAGTAATTTGTTTATGTCTTATTATTAAGACGACAATTAAAAAATATTTCAATTTTAAGGGACATGTTATGGTAGAGCCCACAGGCTTTAAATGAATGTTTGTAATTGATACCAATTGATATGGATCTAACGCTCCTAACTTAAATCATTCTAATTCCCACCAACCCATGGACATAAAAGTCAAATTTCCAATCAATATGTTCTATTAGCAATTGCATATATGAAAATTATCAAAACCAAAGCAATTTTAGTATTTGATTACCTTAAACGGAGCAAGTTCTTCTGTGGTAGCTAAAGTATCCTTGGTTTGGAGAAGAGGAAACATCTGCCTAAGAGGAGCCATATACTTGTCAGCTTTGTAAATATTTCCAGCAGCTACGTAAACCAGTGTGTTGTTGTTAAAACCCATTCCCCTAAGCATCATTCCAACCTAGACAGCGATGTTACCAAAATCAGTTTCACAAGATAAACTGGTTTAAAGATTTTAAGGGAAGTGAGGCAGTTTTCCAGTGATACCTCTAGTGGAGTTAAAGGGCATTTCCCATCTATTCGGTTTGCACCAGGCCGAATCACTCTGCCTCTCCGCCTGAATTTTCCTTTCCACCCTCTTTCTCTGGCCATGTCCATTTCTAGCTTCTCCGCATCTCCAAAGTCATATTCGCAACACGAGAAGGCGACCATGTCCTTTTATAAGAGGAAAAAATCAAGATTGTTAAAGAAGGGAAGTAGGAATAAAGAAATGCAGAATTGGCAGGAAGAATATATATATATATATATATATACCATTTCAAAGCGGAGATGAACAGAAACATATTGTCCACCGCTCTGAACACTCTTGGTAATCATCCTATTGACCATTAGCTCTGCAAGCAGCCGTATAGGATCTGCAAATCTCAATGCTTCAAAGTTTGCTAAGCATCTAAGCCCTTGAATGTGCGCGGGAACGGCATGCGCTAGCCTATTGGAGAATGGTGCAACACGAACAGCCCTAACGAAAGAACCAAGTAGAGGGTGTTAAGGTAAGCAACTTATAGAAAACATAATAAGGTGGGATAATCTCAATAATCAAAAATGCATCCGAGTTTTGACAAGAAGACATGTGAGCTCTAGAAAGTTGTACAGGAACAACAGAAAAGACCAAGCACACAAGGAACCAACAATTCCTAATAAAACTAACACGAAAAAAGAGAAAAAAAAAATACAGTCAGTGAACGGCATACCCCAAACGCAATAGTTGTGGGAGAACCTTGTGGAGATAGTATGCCGGACTGGACCAAGCTTTCAGTCTCAAATTAACAATACTGCTTATATTGTAGTTGTACCGCTCAAGTACATCTTTAGGGAGCTCCTTCACTACTTTCACGTTCTTACTAAGCGCATATATGAAGAAGTCTTCATCAAATATATCACCAAATTTGCTGTAACCAACACAAAGCAAATATGTGAGCAAATCATGCTGCCGAAGAAACAATTTGGTCTATGGATTACATATTGACCTTATTAGTCTTTAAAGCAAGGAAAATTATATAAAGCAATAATAACCTGGAATCACGCCATACACTGTTTAAGTGAAAAATGGGAATGACTAGAGTAGCATTCAGCAGTCCAGCCACAGCAACTGCATCACATATCTGCACCATTCAAGAATGTTCTCTAATCAACAAAACAAACACACTGTAACTAAAACAAAAGTCATGTAGCCATTGAGAGAGTAAAACATACTGACAAGCGTTGTTGATTCAAGCCCCCATTGGCTTCGATTATGAAGAAACCATTAGAATTTGATCCTGCAGCAGAAACGTTAGTCCTTATGCAAGGTTTCCACAAGCCTTTAATTCTTGGCTTCCATGCTTCTATCAGCTGCATCATCAGCAACACTCTTAAAAGCAAAAACAAAAACAATCAGATCTATGGTCAAAATTCAATTGACATTTTTTACCGCATTTTGACTGCTTCGATTAGCATCAGCTTCCATCATCGGCCAGAGACGGTTAAAAACCTTGGGACTCCGGTAAACCGAACCCGGCGGACCTCGTCTGTACACGATCTCAACGCCGTGACCCAGATCGAGTACTCTGAAGCCAAAGGAGCTCATGAAAAGTAACATTCCAGCAATGTAGAGAAGAGGCGCCAATAGTAAGACACCTTTCCGCCTAAAAACAATAGAGAAGAGTAAGAAGACGAGTCTCTCTCCTATTCCTTGGCTGGAGGTTTTTCCCCTGGAGTGACGAATCCGAGGCGAAGAAGGCGGGGAAGCAAGGGATCTAGCGTTTCCGTTTCCGTTGCCAAGGCGGCTGAGGCCGTGCATGATATGGAATGGAGGCAAACCCTAGAAACGGAGACTCAAGAAGATCTCGGGAAGAGAAGGTAGCAGTAGCATTGGTGTGAGATGGTAGCTTCTTTCGCAATCGATGACATCTTCAATTTATTTAAGTCAAATTAAAACGCAAGAAACTAAACCAAAAAAAAAATAGAAAGGTTGACGAGGAGAAACCGAGCAGAGGGTGTGAATGAGGGAAGATGGAGAGTAAAAGAGTGCGCGTCGTTTCGATAAAGTGTAACGTCATCACGTGAAGAAAGCAGTGACTATCCACTAGGGTTGCGCGTGAGATTTAGACTATATGGGAGTGTTCCTTTTTTGCATTTTTACCTTCCTTTCACTTTCTTTTTATTTTAGAAATACTACGACGTCCGTCTATGTTTATTATGTTTATATTTTTATTTTGTCAACGTTTATTATGTTTATACTATTATTTTCCTTTTAAGTTTAGTATATAAATATGATATCAATTTATCCAAAGTGCAAATCTCTTAAATATGCATTTTTGAAGTTGTTGTCACAAAATAGATTTTATGAAAAAAATGAACAAAATAGATCCTTTTCATTTTGAAAATTTTAATATTTTTTTAACTTTTTAAAAAAATTTTAAACTTTACATCCAAAACACATCCCCATAAATCTAAACCTTAGATCTAGATTACTTAACCCAACGAGTATAAGTGTATATTTATACTCTTTAATAAAATTTAATTTGGTCATTTTTTCTTTTTAAATGCTATTTCGAAGACAAAAAACTTTTTTAAATTTATCTTAAGATATCTTATCCGAGTTATGGTTTCCAATTAGCGGATCTCTTCTTCGGCTTAACCATTTGCGAAGTGTGTTTTAACTCAAGTTTAAGCTTTTTCTACTGATTATCTTTATCTCAAACCTTGAGTTTTGTTTTTCTTTATGCTCCTTTGATACAGTCCAAATTCTGATGTTTCCAAAATTGATTATTTAGTTTATGTCTATTCTTCTTTCAATCGAATTTAAATTTTACTTCTATTGTGTTTAGTTAGTCATTATGGTTGGGAGTCAAGTGTTTCGAAAGAAAGATGAAAAGTTTGATGGTTTAAATCGACCAATTTGATGTCGAATTAAGTAGACTCGAGGCTTCTCTGTTGAACACGTCTCGGGAAAGAATATGTACATAAGTTGATTTGATTTTATCGTATGCTCATAGCCAGCAGTGATATAATCAATTGAAGAAACTTAAAGAAAAGTGGAGATGTTGCAGCAGACGAATCCGGGAAGAGAGGAACCAAATTTCTTTGAAAATCGACTTAGGAGGAACTTTACGGCGGTGGAGCATCAAAAAGGGGTAGAAGCGGCGAAGCCTGCAACTGTTGCTGAAGGTCGCATGTCATGCATCTTGTAAAGCTTCAGTTGTACACGTGTAGGGTCTAATATTGAGTCAGTGGGCTGTAATTTTGTTTTTTTTACACCAAACGGCTATTCTATTACTCAAACTTGAGGTGGTCTGGGAATCCAAACCGTAATAGAACAACCAACAAAATAAAGATTACGATGAAATAAACGTGCAGTCTTGGCCAGCGTATCTGCGGTGACATTGTAAGTCCTTGGGATATGGCGAATCTCGAATCCTGGGAAACATATCAGCAGCGTCTTAATAGCCTCTAATTCTGTCGCAAAATTTAACCATGCCTCCGGTTCCTTTATCATGGCTATAACATCCATGCAATCAGTACCAAAACGTTGACATGACGAATATTGCAACATACACTCCATCGCCCATCTAAGGGCTTCTAGCTCCGAATGAAGCGCTGATTCTCGCTTACTCCAATTTCGCGTCCCCAAGAGCTTCGTCTTCCCCCTGCAGCCCTTCCATACCCATCCGCACCCACTATATTCGTCTTCCGCGGACCAAGAACCGTCCACCAAACAGATGTCCTCCAGACTTAAGGTCTGTGATTCGTCAATCATGTGGCCTTGTGGCTCCAGGTTGGCAGTCTCATTGGCATTAAACCATGCCAAGCATTCACTCTCTGCATATCTTACCAAGTCCATTGGATCACGATCTATTCCCCTAAATAATTTATCATTCATGGCCTTCCAGATATACCAAATTAACCAAAGATACTTATCCTTATGTGACTCAGGAGTGATAAGTTCATTCTTCCTCCAAAATAGATAATCCATGTTGGCATATATACTAGGAAGAGGAAACGTATTTAAACCAGAGGGCGTCGATGAGAGGGCCCATACTTGTAGGGCAGGGGGCACTTAAAATAGCATGGTTTGCTGTCTCTTCCGGCTCTCCACATCGCGGACAATAATTATCACATCGTAAGTTTCTATAGTTCAGATTTTTCGTGACTGCCACATGTCATGTTATCAACTGCCACATAAGATGACACATTTTTTGAGGTGCATTAACCTTCGAAGCAAACACTTGTAAATCAGTTATACTAGTTCCACAATTTGTTGTTTCCTCATCCTTCCTTAGACTTTTCCGAGCTACCCAGTAACCTGATTTTACCGTGTACTGTCCATTCTTGGTATAGCTCCAGCAGAACGTATCTCTATGTAGAGTTGTACTGATCGCTAAGCTCCGTATGAGAGGAATGTCTGCCATGTCAATGTAGTTTAATAGCAGATCCATATCCCAATCCTTTGACTCCTAATTTATCAAGTCACTAACTCTCATATTTGGATGCAGAACTGGAGCCGAGGGTTGGGCCGGCCTGGTAGGTAATATCGGGATCCAGGGATCTTCCCACACTTTAACCTCATGTCCCGAATGGACCTTGTGTCTAATACCTAATAATAATAGACTTCGTGCCGTCGATAAACTGGTCCATACATATGAGGGGCTGCTGACTGGAAATGAGCGCAAAGGGGAACTCATTTGATAATATCTCCCTCTTAGAACCCTTGCCACCAGGGAGTCCGGACGCTGAACTAATCTCCATAGTTGTTTGAAAAGAGCCAAATTAAACTCATGAATCAAACGAAAGCCCATGCCTCCTTCCTCTCTTGGTTTGCACAGTTTTTCCCATTTCGCCCAGTGAATACCTCTCTTTGGTGGATTTGAACTCCACCAAAATTGTGCAATGGCACTTGCAAGTTTTTTCACATATTTCCAATGGCAACAGGAAAGTTGACATCACATATGTTGGGAGTGCTAATAGAATGAATTTAATTAAAACCTCTTTCCCTCCTTTAGAAAGCCATCTACCCGTCCAACCATTCACTCTGTGCATCAGTTTGTCTTTAAGAAAAGCAAAGAGTTTACATTTAGACCCACTGATGTCTTCTGGTATTCCCAGATATGTCCCCATCCCTCCTTCATTTTGAATGCCTAGCTTTTCTTTAACTTGCTCACGGGAATAAACATTTATCTTCTTACCAAAGAGCAAGGAAGATTTCTCAAAGTTAATACACTGCCCAGATGCTTTACCATATGTCCTTATCACTTTCATTACTTCTTCACATTCACGGGGCTCCGCCTTACAGAAGAAAAGGCTATCATCACCAAAGAGAAGGTGAGATATCGAGGGGCACGCGCGAGTAACCTGCATCCCTGTTATCTTCCCTTGATTCTCAGCGTGATTAAGAAGGCTAACGAGCGCTTTCGTGCATAGAATAAAGATGCAAGGAGAAAAAGGATCTCCTTGTCGTAGACCTCTTTATGGAACAATGTTCCCTCTTGGCTGACCATTCATGAGAACTTTGTACTTAACTGAAGTGATGCACCGCATGATCCAATCAATCCAAATCTCTGAAAACCCCTTCTTTTCCATTACTGCTTTAATGAATGTCCATTCCATTCTATCATATGGTTTGCTCATATCTGTCTTAATGGCCATCCTCTTATTTTGTCCGTTTGGTTTTGTACGTAGCGCATGAAACAATTCTTGTGCAATCATAACATTGTCCGAAATTTGTCTTCCAGCAACAAATGCCGATTAGGTTTCAGATATTAATCCTGGTAGAACCTTTTTTAGTCTCTAGCATGGGACCTTGGAGATTATCTTATAACAGACATTACACAAACTAATAGGTCGAAATTTGGACATCTCATTCGGTTTATCAACCTTAGGGATGAGGCATATATTTCTGTCGTTTAAACCCGTAGGCATTGTTCCCTCAAAAAGAAATTGATTAACCATAAGAGTTAGATCATCCTTCACAATATCCCAAAATTTTTGGTAGAACAATGCTGTCATTCCGTCTGGACCTAGAACCTTCTCCGGATGCATTGCGAATAGCGCTAATTTAATCTCCCATTCCGAAACTGGCCCTGTGAGTTCCTCATTATCTGATCAAGAAATCCTTGTGGATACCTCTGATAAAGCTTCTTCTAAATTTTGTGGGTTGGAAGACCCAAATAGTTCCCGGAAATAACTAGTAGCTATGGTTACTAAGCCCTCATCATCTTCCACTATATTTCCATTAGGACCAAGGAGTTGAGTGATCTTATTTCTCGCCCTTCGATGCTTTGTCAGAGAGTGAAAAAAATTTGTGTTCCGGTCTCCTTCTCTAAGCCAGAAAATGCGACTCTTCTGTTTCCAAAAAATCTCTTCCACCTTAAGAGCGGCAGATAATTCTTTCAAAGCCTCAACTATTTCCTCTGTTGTGGCATCATCATTCAGATAAAGCCCCTCCACTTTATCTTTTAACTCCTCGACCTGCTTGCTTGAGTTTAAATCTTTTTGTCTCCTCCATCGTCCCAAGGCTTTGCGACAACTTGAGATATGTTCCATGATACTTGCGTTAGGGGTTAATTCACTAGATTTCCATCCCTCCAAAATAACTTGCCTCAGTTCATCATTATCAATCCATCTCTTGTCAAACTTGAATGTCTTGCTCACAGGCTTTGATAGGATATCCGCAAGAACCGGACGATGATCCGATCCCCAAAGCCTCATATAATTTACCCCAGTATGTGGAAATTTCTCATGCCACTCTTCATTACCAACAGCTCTGTCCAGTCGGCATCTTACGGTGATTCTCCCTGCCCTCTTCCCAACCCATGATAACATGTTTCCAGAATATGGAAACTCCAGCATTCCACAATCACTTAGCATTTGTTTAAAAGGTAAAAAAGAGCTTTCCGAACGAGGTCTACCACCAACTTTTTCATTATGACCTGTTATTTCATTAAAATCTCCAATCATAAACCATGGTCCAGTTCTGGTAGTGGAAAAACGCGTAAGACGTTCCCACACTTGATCTCTTAGTTCTAAAACAGGATCACCATACACAAATGTCATATAAACCTTTATTCCATTAATGACTGCTTCTACATCAATCATTCTTTTATTTGAAAACAAAACATTTATTTGTAATTCTTCTAAAGAAAATAAAGCTAAACCACCGCTGAGGCCAAGTGGCTCCACGGTAAACAAACGATCAAATCCTAACTCGGTCTGAATGTTTTGCAATATTGACCTATTATTCTTCGTCTCTGAGAGGAACACAAGTCATGGGCGATGTTTCTGGCACATCTCCTTAAGGCGTTAAACTGTGAGGTTGTTCCCAATCCCTTGGCAGTTCCAACTGATCGTCTTCATGGCTCATTGGTCTCAAATAACGTTTATGGATTTTCATTGAACTTTCAAATAACGTTTATGGATTTTTGAAATATATAGTGTATGATATGCTATCGCAATATATAGTGTATGATATATAAAGATATCTATAAATATAGTATTAGTTTATTTATTTTAGTAAAATATAAAATTTCGAGAGTTTAATTTTCAGAAAAACATGTATTAAATATCGATCTTCGCTTAGAATAATAATTAAAAATCTAAAAATATACAGGTACACGAATATATGAAATATTGTGATCAATTGCACCTGTTTCAGTTGGAAAATAGAAATACCGAATATTTTTATACTCAAATCTATCCAATATTGCAAACAGAAACAAATATTTATGATTTCTATATATTTTTAATGCTTATCTTCCTAAAATATTTTGTAACAATTTATTGACAATACATATCCGTCATTTATTCTAATCATTTCCCCCTACGGTATAAGAAATAATTGATTTCTAAATGATAATTAACATAAATATATAAATTATATTTGATTTATAAAATGTCCGAATACACAATTTTTGAAGTATCAAATAGTTGATTTTTGATTTAATAATATTATATATTAGATATAATATATTTTTTGAACAATCACGATTTTGATAATCATCAATTAGGAACCAAATAAAATAGTCTATTTTTTTGAACCTATAAGATTTTGAATTTAAATATATTATATATTAGATATAATAGATTTTTTAAACAATCACAATTTTGGTAATCAATCAATTAGGAACCAAATTTTTTTTCCAGAATATTCCTCAACTCATTATACCATATTTATAATTTGCTAACAAATTTTTCAATCTTTCTAAAACGTGTGCAATACCCACCGAATATTTTGGGTATATAAATTTGGTATCATAATTTGCCTTATAACTATTGATATAAGTTTGATTTTTTTTCTTTGGAAATAAATATTTAACACATACGATTATACAAAAAAATATATATACTAAAACATCTAATCAATGATTAGCCTTTATATTCAGCCTCAAATACAAGCAACTCAATATTAACAAAATTTTAGGAAATGAATATACACTTTTCCTTCTCATTATCGAATATACCAAAAAAACTCGATTTAGTTATTTTTATCAGGAACTAAAATAAAGAAATATCTAATTTTAATATATTCAATACACGATTTTTAATTATGGGAATCTAGAATATTCCAAAGATTTCTTATTCAACACACTTCTTTACTTTTCTTTTATATATAACTCTCTATCTTCACTTCTCACCAATATATCCCAAAAACCTCTCATATTTTTCAATAATCTCTCTCTAAGATCAAAGTATGTTGTTTGTTTTGTTTTTCATTGTTGTGACCGATTTAGATACATATATCTAGTTTTCATTTTTTTTTACTTTTATGAATCACAATAATCTATTCTTAGACTGGTTTTTAATATATTTTGTTTTAGATTTGCATATCTTTCATTCTTTTAGTGTTAGATTATTTTTGAAAGATATAAGATTTCGAATTATGTTAGGATTGTTTAGAGATTGATCTTTTGAAAAATATTCTTTGTTTATATTTGCATGTCTTTTATTCTTCTAGGGTTTGATTTTTTTCAATATATTCGATTGTTTATTTTTGGAAATATGTTGTTCTTTGGTTATATCATCTTTATTTGACTAAATCTAACTAAAGAACAAAGATTTTGTTTTGTATTTTTTTCAATTATTTTGGCTAACCTAATTATTCTTTGAACATACACTAGGTATTCTCCATGGAAAAGAACCAAGCCCTCAAACTCAAAAATCCAATGGTAGAAGACTATGGTTCTTCACCAATGGAAGCATTCAACAATGGAAAGAGGGAGACTAAGCTCCATTACAAGGCTATTCTTGCAAAGGTGAAGGAAAGGGACGAGGCTGTGTATAAGAGGCATAGAGAGGAGTTGGATGTCATTGAGCTTCAAGGAAAGCTCTCAGTTCTTGACCAACTTGAACCCATCTTTGAAGCTCTAAAGAATCAAAAGGAGAAACTTGAAGTCGATCTTGAGATGGCACAAGCTAAGTTGGATGATTTGAGTGTTCCAAACATCGATTGGTACAAGTGTGATGAACCTCAAATGTATGATTAAACTCTTTGAATCTCTTGCACAATGACTGTTGGTGATGTTTTAATATTTTTTCTTGTGTTTTCGGATTTCATAACTATTTTACGGTTGTTACACAACCGTTAATGTATAATTATTTTAGATAATTAATGTTTAATTATGTTTTTATAAGGTCTTTAATATCCTTTGTTCTATTATGATATATCTTTATTCTTGCATTTTGAGATTCAAAGATTGTCATTTATCTTTGATGATTTGATTATTTGTTTAAATATGAAATTTATTTTTGATATTTTAGTAACGAAAATAATGTATCTTTTAGGTTTGTATATATTTTAAATTGATGAATATATTGTGTGGCATTAGATTTAGATATTTTAAGTTATTGTATCAATTTTTGATTTAGTTTTTCGGTATATTATTATTGCTATAGATAATCACGAAAATAATGCATATTTTAGGTATAAAGTTATTATACCTAATTCTATGAACCTCATCATTATATTTGTGCAGCATGCAAAACTTGATTTGACAAGTTATTGTGGCAAATGTAACTATTTTTTATAAACAAACATAATTTATTTAATTAATCTATGTTTGTAATGATGTTTTTTTGACAATGACAATACTTATGGAGATGACATGATTGAGAATTATTTAGTTTTTCAAATTATTTGAAGAAAGTCTAATTGTTTTACAATCATAGATTAAAATATTTTATTGTTCACCACATAAATATTGTTCTCTTTTAATAGTATACATACATTTGCTAATTAGGTTATGTTCGAATATTCAGACAAAATAATACTTCTCCTAACAAAATCGATTAGATTTCAAATAGTTTTGATTTTAAAAAAAAATTATATTTATAATTTACTTTTAAAAATCGACTAGATTTCTAATACTTCTCATAACCTTTTTTGAATATAATATATTTAAAAAAAAACTCTTTTGTAGCAATGAGTTAATTTTCTAAATTTGTTTACTAAAATATTACAATTTCAATATATTTTATAATTTACAAATACATAAATTTTAAACAACCGGTAAATATATGAATACTCCATAATAATAATATACCTAAAACCTACATAATAAATGGATGATTTTATTAGTTTTTGTTTCACCATCAGAAGGATTATGAGCAAGAAAAATCTCATAAGCATATAAAGATATCGATCATGCAATCATAGGATATAAACTTATTATAAGTCATAGTTCGATATTAAATTGGTAAAAAGGTCAAAATCAAAACCCGCGCTTTTTAAGCGCGGGTCAAAATCTAGTTGATGGTGTTAAAGGTGATTAATTCTCCTACATAATAGTTCTAAAATACGATTATTTAATCTTTATATATAAGGATTCAAGGATTGAGATGGAAAGGCAATTGATTCTTTTTCCACCTAGATAGTAGCTAAAATCATATGTATTTCTCTATTTTTCTCTATAATAAATGAATTCTATGATAGAGATGAGTTGATGAAAATCATTAGACCATCTCCATCTACTTTTCCAAACGAAGTTGAAGAAGGAGGTGTTTGCCGATTTCCTCTCTAGTGACTGCGCTTTAATAGAATTTGTGCTTTCTAATGTAACCCTGATCAGCTATGCAACCATGAATGAGCTAAAACCAGCTAAATGGACTATGATTGAGATAGCACCAACTAATGTGACTGAGGAAGAGCTGAATACTCAAGTGATCTAGACTGACACTCACCTGGACGAGCTGAATAAGTTAGTTCCACTACTCGAGCTTGTTCGACCACCCAAGAAGCAAGAAACGGCAACCTTATATCTGATGGAACTAGCTCAAATATTATCATCTCTCAGTCATGTACATGGGCCAAACTACTCAGAGAAACTGAAGAGCAATTTTTAATCAAGAGACCCAAGGAGAAGTGATTTTACTCCAAAAAGAAAGTCATAACAAATTTGCTATAAGCTTTTTTCAAGCCGAATTCGACCAGTCATTTTTTCAGTCCATTTCAAGTTCATTCTCACCAAGAATACCAAGAGGGAGTCAGCAAGAGAGTCAAGGTTGTGGTCAGGCGAAGAGACATTCAACAAAACACTTATTTTGGTCGAAAATCAAGTCTACATTCCTAGTTTTTAAATTTCTAAATTTCTACATTTTGTATTTTTATTTCTACAACTTGTAAGTCCTATTTAAAAGGATGGATGACCAGTATGTAAAATCATTCTCTTTTTTTAATCAAAAATATCTTTTAAATTTGTGAATCCCTTGTTCAGCTTCTGAACATTGTATGCTTAGGAGTTAATTCTCTGCAAAGCACTTTGCCTTTGATCATTGTTTGTGGGAATGCCTCACACGATCACTAACGCATCTATACAAGTGTGGATTAATCCATAGATCTTCACTGAAGTCCATATATATCTCTTCCATCCATCATCAGTTCGAGTTCACCCATCAAAACAATCCCGAGTGTGTTAGTAACCTCTAGAAGAACACCCAAATCGACTCTCAAAGATCAGCTAAGGGTTTCAAACCGTCAAGGGTTTCATTAAGTGGTATCAAAGAAAATTGAGGGCTTCTGATTTGTGGAGTTTGTGTTTCGATTTCTTTCTCTCTTTTGGGAACCCTGAATCTGTTCATCTTCTATGTTTGATCTATTAATCTTCTCTGTTTGATCTATTAATCTTCTGTGTTTGATCTATTCATCTTCTCTATGGGATCTGTTTTATATTTTCTATCTATCTTTTGTATATGCAAGAGGCCAACCAGAATTTGAAAAAAATATAACAAAGAAAGTTGAAGAATATTGAACTTGGCTGAAGAGAAATCTGGCATGGCTGAAGAGAAATCCAACCTTGGTAGTAAAGACTCTTGCAACCAAAAATCTTGCATTTTATCTATCTCTTTCTTATCTTTAAGGGTGGGGAATTTCTCTTTAAAGGCTTGATCTTTATTCGGTAGCCGCCTTTGATGTAACTAAACTAGATAGAGTTTGGGTCACGAATTCGGATTTACCGATCCTAAGGAATGAAGTGAAGCATCTTTTTATCCTTCTGAAAGAAAAGAGGAAGACTTATTCCCACCGAAGTGCACTAATAGAAAACCCCTACCAGTCGAAGTGGAATGATGAGCTAAAAGTCCCTTGTACAATGAAGCTTAGTCACATAAGCGGGAGAGGTGTCTTCTTTGAGGATCGTTTCCTATCGAGTGGATCAAATCCCAAGCCTTAAAAGCTCATTAACCCATCTTTTGTTTGTTGCTGAGCTATTGTATTCACAGAAAAACACTTGAGAGAAACATAAGAGAGAAGTGAGGCTTCGGCTACCTATTTGTGTACTAACGTTTCTTGTTGAGAATCTTAACATGAAACCATGTGTGGGCGAAGCAGTGACAGGAAACGTCCTGAAAGGGAGTTTGATTATAATCTGTTTAACTCCGACAAAAGCAGCCGTTGAAAGAAGAGAAAAATCTATGAGAAAAAGAGTTTCATTTGCTATTGATGATTCTGGTTATGAGCAGAAAAGGATACAATCTAAGAGGTCATTAGAAAGGCTTAACATGAGGATCACACATCATGATCAATTCAGTTCTTCCATAAAGAGTTTGTTGGAAAAAAAACAGAATTTGTTAATTAAAAAAATGTTTTTTACCATTCTGATTTTATGTAGGAAAATGCACAACCAGGGAGGCAAGAGAAACAACCTAGGAGGAGCAGAGAACATCCTATAAATTCCAAAGAAGAGACAGGAACTTGCCGTGGTCACACAAGAATGTCTCAAAAACAACAAACAAAATTTGACTATTTGGGTAGCCAACAATTCCAAGATGATTTCAAAAGAATTGCGCAACAAGTACTCCAAGATTTTGTAACAGACCAACAAAGGAGACCAACTTCACGTACTTCCTCAAGGTTTTGTGGTCCAAGGAGTTGTAGCAAGCAAGAGAAGGTTATCCAAGAGATGAGAACATAAACAACTAAGGTAAAGAAAGAATCTGAAACATAACCTGAGTGTTCCCTTTTTTCTCTGCAATCTGAACTTGTTATCAATAAAACCTGTGAAGAACTAACTTGTCTTGAACTGGTATATCCGAGCAGTCTTGTTTCAGTGTCTCAGGAACTAGAAGAAAAATCAGTAGAATAAGAAGAAAAGAGTTCACCACCAGAAGAAGTGTTGGAGCAGCCAAGCAACATTGAAATAGAAACGAATGCTAATTCCTTCTCTATGGAATCTCAAAAGCACTGTAAGGATCTTGTTATGGTTAAATATGTACCTCACATGTTTGTTATGGTCTCTTCTAAGGATGGAAACGTTTTGATCTTGAGAGAGTAAGAGAATTTTGTGTTTCAGACTCTGTTTTTTAAAACATGATTTAACTCTTTTTAGGTGTTTGAACCAGATAAAATCTTTGTTCAAAAACGTTTTCAAGGTGTTAATGAAATCAATCATGGTCATATTTTGAGTCTTCAGCAGTTTATGAAAGTAACAAAATCTTTAATCACCATGAAAAGACATTAAAGCTTGTTCTGCAACAATCTGATTTATGTTTCAGCAAACCTTGTGACTCATTTGCTTGCTTTAAAGATAATGAATTTGATCTGAGTTTTTCTAGGAATGAAATGCTCTCTGATGATTTGTATGCATCTTCTTACACCTTAAAAAACTTAGGAAGCTGCAGGAACCGAAATCACTAAGGGTGAAACAAAATTTGTTTGTGGTTTTGTTTTGAAACTTGCTTGTTTATGTTCTGAAACTGATAATGTAACACCCCAACCCGGCTGTCTAGGCCACGGTCGACGTGACATGTCGCTCAGTCCAATTCCTGGCCGAACCTCTTAATTTTTCGCCCTTCAACTATAGTTTCGCCCTTAAGCGAGGGCTATCTTAGACCTTAGCTAACGACTTCCTTAGTCGTTCACTAGCTTAGATCCTTTCAGTTTATACTTATACGCAATGGGATATTTTCTAGTTAACCATTGGTCAAACACCAATCTAATACTTGTTCGGTCGAATAACCTCAGCCTTGGTTAGTTAACTCAACTACCAACTAGCTTAAAGGTCGATCCTAAACTAAAACCAAGTCATATGAATCCGAGGTTCCATTCCCCTAAACCATTCTATCTATATCTAAGAAACGATTGCTAGATCTTACCTTTGCCACATCTACAGAGCTTGTTAGCTCATCGATCCTCCACTGAGTCAAAATACTCTTGCTTCCCCTCAAATTCATTTAACTCATTGAGTTCCTTTTGGATATTTACCCTTGTTCCTGCATTAAACACTCCCTTAGGTACTTAGTCGTTAAACCAACCATCCACACAGACTTAAGTAACCCTTTAGAAGTCTTCAAACGGTTAAGGATATGCATCTGACACCTCTTGGCTTGCACCATACAACATTCCTTGTCCGTCCTCTGGACTGACAATTTCCATCAAATCCTAAGTCAATCAACTAACGACCCTCACATGACTCAAAACTGACGAGTCCTCATCTTGCCTGACCGACCATGGACTATATCCGAGACAACCGATCTGCCTTGTTCATACCAACTGATGAATTCATTAAACATGTTAGATCCGATACCTTGATCCATCATCTATGGATCAGGTCATCCATTCTCAACTATGATCAGATCATACACGGCCTTTCTTGAGGAAGCACACATAGGCTCATTAATTATGGTCCACGACTCATAGCACTAGCCATACTCTTCCTCAGGGTTCTTAGCCAATCCTTTGGAATTATATATCCACACCAAGGTTGATACTGAGCTTACCTTATATTTACTATCTCATAGTGACACAACCTTGATTCATAAAGAAGGTAAGTCCATCGATTCGGATCACCCATGGATCGTGGATCGATCATTATTCCTTATGCGGCTCTTGTCCTTACTAGGCACCTCTTGGCCTATGAACTATCCTACCATAGTTATGGTTCATGAGACAAACTTACTTCCCTGGCTCAGATATGATCCCTTAGGTATACTCAATCTGATCCAAGATCCTTGGCTGATACGTACCCACCGGTTACGAATGAGGAATTACTCGTCTAACCCACTCATATCTCTTGATGATTGTTTAGCGGTCGCACCCTTTCAATGTAATACTCACATCCCCTTGGCTAAGGAAACGGATGTAGCTTTTATTACGCACTCTAAAATTAACCCTATGATCTACTTCTTACTCTCTTAAATAAGAGGTTCAATGTATTACGTAGGGATCAAATCCATAGAGACTCTAAGCTTACTCAATAAATTTAAAGATTGGTTTAGTTTGTAAAGATTATTGGGAAGAATTAGACTTAGGGGAACTCTCAGGTAAACTAAGTAATGCGGGCTAACAAAATGTTAAGGGTTTTAGTGAAGCGCTGTTCTAAACTCAAACTCTAAGGTTTAGGTAAGTCACTCTCGTGATTTTTAACAAGTGTCGATCGATGGCCACTACGTGGTGTCGATTGACATTACTTCTAAACATATATGATTCTTATGTTTGATATGTTCTCTAAATTTCTAATTCAACTCTCATTTGCTATTAAAGTTTTAGACTATTTAAGACATGTTTCATGGTATTGCCAAGCTTTCGCTTGCGTTACAACATCCTATAATCTAAGGTTGGGGTGATCAGATTCAACTAAGCATTAAGATCTACTTAAAAATAACTAATTAGAATAACCCTAACAATTTTATAGCATCAGCAAGACATTAACTACCCTAGAAGAACCCTAAATCTAACAATGGACTACTAAGACATAATTGTGATGAACATGATGAATAACTGAATGAATTGCATAGAAATAACAATAAGAAACAAGGGAGTTCAAGATCTTAGTTTGTGAATTGAATAGATCTCTCTCTCCAGTGGTAGCTGTCAAAGTTGAAAGTATCAAAAAAGTTGTAAAAACAAGCCGCTCTTGC
This sequence comes from Moricandia arvensis, assembly GCA_905132765.1. Classification (NCBI taxonomy): domain Eukaryota; kingdom Viridiplantae; phylum Streptophyta; class Magnoliopsida; order Brassicales; family Brassicaceae; genus Moricandia; species Moricandia arvensis. Next base: position 122,527 of record CAJHQP010000845.1, on the reverse strand, counting down.
AAAACAACTAAGAAACCTAATAAATAGTCTAAAATTCAGCTAGGAACTTGTCTTGCAAATAATGGAAATTCCGGGTAAACTTGTGATTTCTTCAAATCTTCTATTAACTCGCGGAAGTTTTGACCGTCGATCAACACTCAGGGTGAGATATCGATCAATGGTTTCTACATATTCTGGTTCTAACTTTGAGTTTTTGGCTGGGAGTTCTTCAATGCTCCAGAATGATCTAAAAGCTCCATCTGCTTCTAATGAGTACATGAACCTGTAAAGACTCTAAAAAATACCAATTGTATATAAAAGACTCTAAAACCATATATATATATATATATATATATATATATATATATATGGGTCAAATAAGGTAAAAACCATGACATATCAAGACTCATCAGTAGATTGCTCTCTAGCAAAACATAGAATGAATCAGTGAAATGTTTGAAAACACACTTACCAGCTCCTTAAAACTCTTTTCCACCTAAGTTTCTATTGCAATCACATCTAGAGCATTTCCATGTACTTTGCTTAGCTAATCAACCTTCCCTACCAAAACCTATCTGACATAGCCTATACTATCCTCATTTAAATACATAATATAGGGTGTAGGCTTTATCCTGGGGATTATCTATCAGAGAACACATGGATTATTACCCAAGCAAATATCTGAACCACATGTAACCTTTCTAATCCTTGTATTATCTCTTTCTTCTCTAATCTTTTTAGATCTCAAACTGAATGGACAAATGATGCTGATATATTGCATCTTGCCATCTTATTTTCGATTTCTCTTCTTTTTTAGCTGACAATGTTGTAGGAGAACAGTGGGGCCATTGGTAATGTACCTACCCCTCGCTTGCAACAACGTGTGATCATTCCTTTGAATTAGAATAGTGGGGTCATCGCTAATGTACCCCTATGCATCTCAAGAAATCATCTCAATCTTTTCTTTTTATAGATGTTGAAGAGAGGTGAGAGGAGGATCAGAAAGTAAATTACTTTTACCTTTCAGATTTACAAGAGGATTCCGATCCTATGTACACCAAGCCCCAAAATAAGCAAATATAGTTACTTATGTTGGAGGTTAGCTTTGCTTCCTCCATAAGTTCTTAGCAAGTGTGGGTGTTACTGGATAATCAATCCATATAACTTTTCCATTCAATCTCAGAATGGTGCTAGAAAATGGTGAAACAATCTGTTCCAGAAAAAGGTTATAGTCTAAACCCAGCTCCTAATTTTGACTCAATAAAACAATTTTAAAAATCGTTAGTGAGAAATAAAACATCAAAATAAAATGTGGTATCAGTAACTACTGCCCCCATACTTGAATAACACAGTCCCAGTGTCAAAATAGTTTGAGATTAGCGGGTTTAAATAAATTAGAATGGAAATAAGTTAGTTGTGAGGATTTAAGAACTCGTACTTCTCTACCATAGTCGCCATCGATCAACGGTACCAAAGGACTATCGATCAATGCTCGACGGAGCATGAACCTGTCGGCAAGTACCTGTAAAAGTGTCTAAAATCTCCATAATCTGATCATCTCTCTTTGTGTTAGCATTCTTAGACACTCAAAAAATCATGTTAAAATAGCAAACGGTGATAATAAACATAAGTTCTAAATCCAGCAAAGCAAACGAAATAAAAATAAGTTTATGCATAAGTCTGAAAATGAAATAAAAAGGAGGAGAGCAAAATGTAAGGCTACTCCACGTCGGTAGTGTCCGTGTCTGGCTGGCGTGGTGCTTCTGGAGCTGCTGGCAGAAACCTTGCTCTGGTGCGGGGACGGCTGAAGCACTGGAAACTGGACATCGCCTCTATCCTACCCCATATGGCATGAATTGCACCAACCACGACTCTTTGGAAGTCTCCGTGATCGTGGATGGGGATCTCTGGAATCTGTGGGAATGCTGGAAGAGGGGGTGGTGCTGCTGCTTGCTCGTCCTCTGCCGGTGTGTGCGCTGCTCTGAGTCCTCCTCTACGGCGCATACGGACATGTGCATTGCACAAGAGGCGCTCGTCCGGTCTGAACTCAAGGCATGCTTGGTTGTTGGCGAAATCTGTCACATCACGCTCTGGAAGTTCTATCATATGAGGCCCTGCATCATCCACAAAGTACCAGTAGCATCCTTCCTTCAGCCAACATGTCGTCGTCAAGTGAGCCTCATCCATGTACTCTATCTCTATCTCCATAGATGCTCCCTGAAGGCTGATCCCAAGACGTAAAAAGATGGGTGTCAGAAGGTTCCCCACCGTCTCCTTCTATTTTCCGGATCCCTTGAAAGGTTTGCCCTTAAGAAACACCAAGTGCTCAGCGAAAATGGCCCCCAGTTTCACCTGCTGGTCCCTCACTTGTGGTGAAACAACTTCCTCATCGAGCTCAACCAATCCTCTGACTGGCTGGTACAACAATATGAGCTCTTGAGCCCTCAGCTTGTTGGGCTCTTTCTTCCACAATAGAGTTTTGGCAAGGATCTTCAGGAAGTAGCGCAAGTTCGGGTGGTGGACGTCGGTCTCAGTGGCTGGGCTGGAGTCGAAGTGGCATGTGGCTATGAGTCCCAAGAAAGAATTCTGTCCACGAAAGGGAGGGATGGTGCAGCCAAGGTTCTCGGGGTTGTCAAACCCGTAGATCTGGCAGAGGTCAGGAATGGTCATGTTATATCTGATAGCTCTGATGGTGAAGTTCAATAGGCCTCGGTCGCCATCTTCGCCCTGGAGTACTGGTAAATCACTCGGGCAGTGGTCAAGATAGAGTGCATAAGGCCTAGTAGCCATGGTTCCCATCCCCAACTCTCTCATCATGTCTCTGGTATGAGACCGGAGCCCCAACTTCTTCAGGACGTCTCTGTCGACGAACCTGGTGGGCTCAATGGAAATGCCTTGCCAGGAGTTGTAATAGAGAATGTCGTAGTCATCCCAGTCCTGAGACACAAATATGTGGGTGCATCCTCTTGAAGCTACATCTTCCCGAGGATCAGGGTAATGTTCAAATGTGTCGATCAACTCCTTCTCCTATTTGGGCCAAGGGTCACGGCATGGGGGTCTTGATGGTGTGGAACTGGAGCCACCAATGTAGAAACGTGCTTTGGTTCTTGTCTCGATCATCTTGATGATCAGTGGTTAAGTGAACTAAACATATAGAGAGTGGAAAATCGAGAAATCGAGAAATCCCCTTTTGGGTTAATCAAAACAATTGCTCCATAAGGTATAACTTCTCTCACGGTGAAGGGTCCTGACCAACGAGAACACACTTTCTCGGGAAATAGAGTCATCCGAGAGTTGTATAAGAGCTTGGTCATTAGGTACGAAACATTTATAAATGATTTATTGTCGTGATAAGCTTTAGTTCTCTCTTTGTACAATTCGGAGTTCTCGTAGGCGTGATACCTGATCTCGTCAAGTTCATTAAATTGGATTAATCTCCTTTTTGCAGCGGGTTTAACATCAAAATTTGTTGTTTTGATGGCCCATTTTGCTTTGTGCGCTAGCTAACTAAGAGATGGCATGCTTTTCCATAGAGTAAGTGGAATGGGGTGGTTACTTGTAGAAATTCATGAATGTTTGTCTCATGTCAAGAGAGTATTCAGTCAACTTGTGACTGAATCTCATTCTACCAACAACAAGAACTCACCACTACAAGGAAGAGACAACCAACTTGTGACTGAATCCTCATACCCAACTTTCTGTATAACCAAGAATTCTAGACATTAAACTAGTTATATGAAGCAAAAAGTCTCTAGTATGAATCTAATCCTTGAGAAGTGACACAAATTCAGTTTGTTCACTTAGATGAATGGAATTTAGAATCAGTAAGCTAGAGTAAAACCAGTAGATTAAGAAGAGTTTAGAGTGAGTTTGACAAGTATTAGGCTGCCTTAAGAGAGAAAGAAATAAGGCAGCCTCTAAATCATAATGTTTAACTCCTTACATTGTGAATATTATTTAGACACAAGCAAGAGAGAGACACACAAATTTAGACAGAGAAAATTTGAATTGATTTTGGTTAAGAGTTACAAGAGCAGCATTAGATAATTAATAAAACATGAAATCATAAACAAATAATTATGTAGGGTATGAGAAGATGCCAAAAGGATACATCCAAGGGAGATGCACGTCCAGAAGGTGAGATAGTGACCCGAATTAACATCTCTTTGGTCTTTAATCTTGCATGTGACTTCTCCTTGAATTTGAATCCAAATGGCTCTCTTGCCTCCAAAATAGTTTCTGATTGATACCAGTCCCTATTTTTGCACATTACTCTTTTATCCCTTACTTTGCACATTCTTGATCTTGATTATTTAGTCACTAACTTTGCATCAAATTTATCTTGACCCGGAATTTGCACGACGCTTCTTTGATTGATTCAAGGCTGACCCGGACTTTGTACATTCTTGATCTTTCTTGTGCATTCCTTGTGCATTATTTCTTTTGCACTAACTTTGCCTAAATTCGCCATGATCTTCTCAGCTATGCTTCTTACTTCTTCCCTTTCTTTATTCATTCTAACAATCTTCCTCAAACTTGACCATAGGAGATCCTTCGGCAAGCTTGAAACTGAGAGTATTTGCCTCATTAAAAACCTAAGTGTGAAAAATCTCATGGGATAAAACCATAACTTTGGAAAAAAGAGTGCAACTACCCTCAGCCTAGGGATTGACCAGTGGGTTTATGATTCTGATGATCAATTTTAAGGACTCATAAACCTTGGATCATGGCCTTTCTTCAATGACAAGCATGTGCAATGCCTTTACTTGCTTCACACTCAAACTTCTTTGAAGACACCTCTGAACTTCTTCTTGTGGTCAGACTTGTCTCCCCATTTCTCCTGGCTCACTGCCTTCATCATAGGTGGAATCCAAGCCTGCCTTGTTCATGAGCTCAATAGGTACCTGATACAAGAGATACAAAACGCATGTATCAATTCTCAAGAGATATATCTATCCAAAAGTATATTTGAATAGATTAGATTCTTCCCTTGTATAAGTTCTTGAAGAATGGACACTGGCTTCTCATTTTAACATCCCTCCTCAAGCTTGAACTGAGAATGAGAGTATTTGGTCAAGCTTAGAAGATGAGAGTCAATGATGATCACCAATGCCTTGAGACCACAACCCTCTTGGCTTGAATTCTGGCCTTTTCTTATGAATGTACTTTCTGTCCACCCTCTTGACGTCAGGTAAATCACTTATGAGAAATCTCTCCATTGCTCCAATCATCATCTCTACCATTTTGGGAGTTAATGAACATCGAAATGTCCAAAGGATTGCTGGGCAGTGGACAATCTCCATGGTTCAGGAATATACATCTTTTGTAGCCTCTAAATAACATGACAACCTGTAAAAAACAACACTAAGACAAGCATCAGTAGACAACAAGAGACTAGAACATGGGTTTTTCACCAAGTCTGATCTTTCAAACACACCTCAAGATGAGCACATCAAGCAATGGACATATATCTTCATGATTCTATCCTAGCAATACTCTCTGAATCATAATCATCAAGACTAAGTATTCAGCCAACATTATAATCATTTTCCTTAAGGGCAGAAGCTAGACAATCCTTTTAAGACGATTTTTACTTCAAGACAGTTTAACAACCTTAGGAAATCAACAAGATTGTGAGAGATTATAAGAATAGATTTAAGTAACCAGAGAGTATGAGTAGCCAGAGAGTAAGTAGAGAGTAGAGAATGACGTAACCAGAGTATCACTACCAGAGAATGAGAGAATGATGGAGTATGAATAACCTGAGAATTAAAAAATAGAACATTTTCTCAAGAGTTCTAATTGACAGAGTTTTGCTCTATTTTCTTGAGTTATGCGGAAGCTTTAACAGCCAGGAGCATCCGATACTCATCAATAATTTGGTGCTTTAGTAGCTGAGACACAATGGACCATAGGACAATCAATTTATCTACTGATCTTAGACATTTGCCACTGAAATAACTCATGAACTGATGTTTTCCAGGGCTTGTAAGATGAGAACCAACAAAATAACACGTGAATAAGTGTTTCATGTGGCTTATACAATAAGGAAACCAATGGATCAAAATAAGTTGTCCACTGGTCAAAGAGATGCTCCACTAAGAGAAAGGTTTTATCCAATGGATAAAGCATAATGGTGAAGCATTTTCAAAAAATTTCTCTTCCTCAAGCTTGATTAGAGATATTAACAAGTACTGACCAAGCTAACACTATATCAGAGTGGAAGAGGAAGGATTTATTCAAAAACAGAAAGAAAAGAGGTGACTTTGATCCCAAAGAAGAGCAGCAAAGCTCTGATACCATTTGTCACGGGCTTTTTTCAGAAGACCGTGCGACGCTCGGATATGCCACTTGCATATCGAGCCAGTCTCCTTCTGCTGGATCATTTCCGACTGGTTTCGCCTGCCTCGGGCTCATCAGGGGTACGGCTCCAGTACTCGACCAGTTTGTGCAGGGATGGCCTAGTCCCTTCTATAAAATCAGATCCACGATCAGCGACAAATACCCCGATCTCTTCCGGGTTAGTCTGCCTAACTCCAAAGGGTCTATCCAGCCTTGGTCCTACACGCCCCTTCCCTGAAGCACACCCCTGCCCCAATCTTGATGATCCCGCGATAAGAATGTACCATGGTCACAAACCGTCCAATGAAAACGGTGCGTGACATTCTCCACCACCCATCAATGTGCACACCCTCGTGAATGGGAGAGAAGAGAATTCCTCATGATCGCCCGTTTGAATGTTAAGAGACAAATCTTGTCTCCACTTTATTTTAGGACTCGACTCCACACCTCTCGCCATCACATAAAGGTTCCCAGCATATCCTTTCTCGGGTACTTGGTGAAGTAACATCCCGTTGTGAGACACAAGCCTCCACTACACTTGATGACTCGGCTCCACGCCTATGTATCACCACCAACGTTAAACAAACCCTGCTCTGATACCATGTTAGAATTCATGAGTGTTTGTCTCATATCTAGAGAGTATTCAGTTAGCTTGTTACTGAATCCCCTTCTACCAACAACATAACTCACCACTACAAGGAATTCATACCCAACTTTCTATATAACCAAGAATTCTAGACCGTAAACTGGTTATATGAAGCAGAAACTCTCTAGTATTAATATAATCCTTGAGTTGTGATACAAAAGTTTCAGTTTGTTCACTTACATGAATGGAATTTAGAATCAGTAAGCTAGAGTAAAACCAGTAGATAAAGAAGAGTTTGAAAAGTATTAGGTTGCCTTAAGAGAGAAAGAAATAAGGCAGTCTCTAAACCATAATCCTAACTTCTTACATTGTGAATATTGTTTAGATAAGCAAGAGAGAGAGACACAAATTTAGACAGATAAACTTGAATTGATTCTGGTTAAGAGCTACAAGAGCTGAAGCTGCCTTTAAATAGACAATGAGCAGCATCAGACAGTTAATAAAACTTGGAAACATAAACAAATAATTTTGTACGGTATGAGAAGATGCCAAAAGGGATACATCCAAGGGAGAGGCACGTCCAGAAGGTGAGATAGTGACCTGACTCAACAGCTCTTTGGTCTTTAAGCTTGCATGTGACTTCTCCTTGAATTTGAATTTAAATGGCTCTCTTGCCTCCAAAACATTTTCTGATTGATATCGGTCCCTATCTTTGCACACGATTCTTTTATCCCTGACTTTTCTTGATCTTGATTATATAGTCCCTAACTTTTCACCAAAGTTATCTTGACCTGGACTTTGCACGAAGCTTCTTTGATTGATTCAAGGCTGACCCGGATTTGCACATTCTTGATCTTTCTTGTGCATTATTTCATTTGCACTAACTTTGCCCAAAGTTGCCTTGATCTTCTCAGCCATGCTGCTTCCTTCTTCCCTTTCTTTATTCATTCTAACTTTCCTAACGGTGTTTAAACGTGGTTCAGTAGGCCCAAATTGCATCATCCAATTTTAATGACCAATCTTTACGGGTTGATCCTACTATAGTCTTAGGATTATAGGGTGTTGCTACTCGATGGTGAACGCCATTTTTCTTGAGTAGTCTTTCGAACACTTTGTTAATAAAGTGGGTACCTCCGTCGCTAATTACGATTCGTGGAACTCCAAATCAGGGAAAGATTATACTTTTGAAAAGTTTGTCGACTACAACAGCGTCATTTTTCGGAGTGGCTATCGCTTCAACCCATTTGGATACGTACTCTACAACGACTAGTATGTATATGTTTCCGTGCGAAAAAGGGAAAGAACCCATAAAGTCGATGCCCCAACAATCAAACACTTCAACTTCAAGTATGAAATATTGTTCCCTTTCGTGTCTCTTGCTGATGTTACTCTACTTTGACAAGGATCACACTTTGCTACGTAGGCTTGAGCATCTCGTACCATGGTTGGCCACTGCTTGTAGAATTTTTTGACACTGTCTTAAAACTGGCGAAATGCCTAGGATAATTGGATCATGACAATGATACAAAATATATGAGGTTTTGCTTTCAGCAACGCATCATCTATATATGCCATCAGAACAATGTTTGTAAAGGTAGGGTTCATCCCAGTGATATCTCCGAATTTCTCTCAGAAATTTCTTTTTGTGGTATCCTTTAAAGATTTATGGTTCTACATCAGTTGCAAGGTAGTTTACTATACCTGTGTACCAGGGTCTATCAGAGGTGTTCAAAGCACACACCCTCTGACTGAAACTTTTACCTCCGAGAGAATCACTGTTTGAAATCGAAGGATTGCATCTGACATTTATATCGAGTGGAATAATCATCTCATCTTTTTCTTCGGAGATGCCATCGAACGATGGTTCTTCGCGGGCATCGATAGATTCTTCCTCATGCGACGAACACACATGACCAATGAAAGTCGATTCTACTTGTAAGACGTTTTCTATAGGTAGGAAATCGTCGTCTTCGACTCTTATTTGAGATAGGTGATATGCGACTCCGTTTTCGACTCCTTTCTTATCCTTGACTTCTATGCCGAATATATGTAAGAGGAGAATCCATCTAACAAGCCTAGATTTCACATCCTTTTTGTTTATTAAATACTTTAAGGCGGTGTGGTTGGTATGGAGGATCACTTTTGAACCGACTTGATAAGAGCAAATTTTTTCGAAAGCGAACACTACAACTAGTAAATCCTTTTTTGTTGTCGCGTAATTACGGTGTGCATCATCAAGAGTCCTACTAGTGTAGTATATAGCATGCAAATTTTTGTCCTTTTTATGTTCGAGGACAACGCCTACAGTGAAATCGCTGGCGTCGCACATAATTTCAAAAGGTAAACTCCAATCCGGCGCTTGCACAATAGGAGCAGATACGAGGGCCGATCTAATTTCTTTGAAAGTTGTCAGACATTCAGGTGTGAAGTTGAATATCACTTCTTTACATAGGAGTGCTGTAAGGGGTCTAGCAATCTTACTAAAATATTTGATGTATCTCATATAAAATCCAGCATGTCCCAAGAAATTTCTAACGTCTTTCATGTTTGTGGGTGGTGGCAAACCTGTCATTACTTCGATTTTGGCTCTGTCCACCACAATACCGGCTGTTGAGACCTTGTGTCCTAAAACGATTTCACTGTTACCCATAAAGTGGCATCTTTTCCAATTTAGGACTAGAATCTTTTCTTCTCATCTTGCCAACACCTTGCACATGTTATCCAGGCATGTTTTGAAATCTAGACCATAAACTGAGAAATCGTCCATGAAATCTTCAATCATGTCAGTGAATATAGATATCATGCATATCTGGAATGTTGTAGGAGCGTTACGGAGTCCGAAAGGCATTCTGCGGTATGCAAATGTTCCATACGGACAGGTGAAAGTGGTCTTTTCTTGATCGTCGGGATGTATAGGAATCTCGAAAAATCCTGAATACCCATCAAGAAAACAATAGTATTGATGGCATGCAAGCTTCTCTAACATTTAATCAGTAAAAGGTAGATGACAGTGATCCTTTCGCTTGGCAATGTTTAGCTTTCTGTAATCGATACACATTCTGTGGCAGGTTGCAGTCCTCATCGGGATCAATTCGTCATTGTCATTCTTCACCACTGTACTTTGGGACAACACGAACTGGACTAACCCAATTATTATTTGCTATCTGGTAAATAACACCTTCCAGAAGTTTCATGATTTCCTTTTTGACTACTTCTTTCAGGTTGGGATTTAATTTTCTCTGATGTTCAATGGATGATTTCGATTCATTCTATGCATGCATAAATTGGGGGAAATTCCTGGAATGTCATCTAAAGAATATCCGATAGCTTTGCGATGTTTTCGCAACTTGTTAAGCATAAGTGCTTGATCCCTGCTATTCAGGTCGGCATTATTGATGACATGATATGAGTTTTCATAAAGAAAGGCATTTTCAGTCCAGCTCGAAGCGATTTAAGATCAAGCTTAGGTGCTTTCTCCTTACTCCAATATTCGGTCATTTCACACTGTCGAACGATGGTAGACACTGCATGTCGATCGACGGTAGTCGATAAATCGATTTCGTCAATGTCGACTTGCATTACTTCTCTGGTGGCATCCATCAATCTCGCATATTCCTCAGCTCGATCATCCCACTCAAAGATTTTGCTTTCGGGAGATGTGATTGCTCTACCCAAGGGATCATTATAACACATATCCATAAACGACTCTTCAGCTAATTCAGAAAGGTGATCTATATAGTAGGTTTGACAATCGATCAAGGGTTTCTTGATTATCTTTTCCATCTCGAAAACAATCAGCATTTTTTCGACATTGAGACATATGCGTTCTTCTCTAACATCAATGATCGCTCTGGCTGTAGCCATGAATGGTCTTCATAAAATTAGGGGATTTCTAGGTTCTTGCTCATATCTTAGCACTATGAAGTCTGTATGTATAAGACAGTCATTAATGCGAATGGGCACATCTTCAAGTACACCTTCTGGAATTCTAGTGGGTCTATCGGCTAAAATGAGAGTTATCCAGGTAGACTGAAATTGAGTTAGCCCGAGGGCGATTGCAACTGAGTAAGGCAGCAAAGTCACACTAGAGCTCAAATCACATAGTGATCTTTGGAATCTCTCATTATGGATGGTGCAATCTATAACAAAACTACCGGGATCAGGAAGTTTAACGGGGGTTTCTCTTTGGAGAATCATGCACACTTCCTCGGACACAATCATTATGCTATGCTCTTTTTCACTTAATCCTCGTGACACTGCGTCTTTAACATATTTCTTGATTGCAGGTGAAACCTTTAAGGCATCGCAAAGTGGCATCTCGATGATCACTTTGTCAAAAATTTCTTGTGTATTGCTCTATCAAACTTTTTTTCGCTTTTGCATTACTACCAGGAAAAAGGGTTCTAGCTTGCTAGACCATAGTTTTAACCGTTCCGTTAATTTTGGGCTGGGGATTGGGCATCAATCGATTCTGGGTCCAGAGTGTCGATCGATGGTCTCGCGATCCTCCATTTTGGTTTCTTTCTCCTTCAAGTTAGTGGGAAATTTCTCTACGTCATCAGCGTGATCTAAGTCTTCTGTTTCTTGAAGAATTTCGGGACCAATATCGTCAATGTCATGATAAATGGGGTTTGATTTTTATTTCCCGTCCTTCATAATTCTAGCAAATTCATCAATGGTGATGCTCTCTTTTGCGCTGAGAATTAGTTTTTTTCCACTTCGTAAAGTTATAGCATTAATTTGACGGCTAGGGTTGGTGTTTTTCATACCAGGTAAGAATCCTTCTTCTTTCCTGATAGACAAGGCATTATTCACAATTTGGTTGTCGATCTTCTTAATTTTCTCACTCATAGTTTCAAAATTTCTCCGTTATCTCTGAGTATATTAAATCTAATTTATCGTCGAGGTCGGCGGCTACCCTACGATTTCCTGTTAATACTTGATTCATTCTTGATTTTGAACTTCTTTCATGTTTCTTCACAGTACGTCGTAGTTGCTTTAGAAACTGCCAATTTTCCCCCAATCGTTGATCGTTTTGACTCATTACATCCGTGAACTCAGATCATCTTTCATTCCTGGAAGAAAATCTTCCTCACCATGTTGTTTGATTGAGTGCGTTTATCTAGCAAAATCTGCTACCAAAGCCATAGTCTTTTTAACTTGGATAAAGTGCTTCTCCTCTGCGGACGTTGATGGTTCCTTTCCTTCAGTATCTCTCCTCTCAAAGGCTTTACCTAAAATTATATTTTTAATCAGCCTCTTAGCTTCCTTAGGGTTTTGAGTACCGAAGTTCCCCTCGCTGGCTGTATCAAGGATGGTTTGATAGTCTAAGTTTAGTCCTCTATAAAATGTGTTGATGAGTTGGGGTTCTGAAAAGCCATGGTGTGGGCATGCAAATTGGTAGTCTTTGAACCTTGCCCAAGCGGTTACCTTGAAGGAATGTCGAAATTTCTCTCCTCGCTTCCCAGTATCTCTCTTCGTTGAAGAAGTGATTAATGAAAGCGTTTCTGTTATCCTTCCAGCAAGTTAGGGATCTTGGTGGTAGCTGGTCTAGCCATTTCCTGGCATCCCCTACAAGGGAGAAAGTGAAAATCTTGCAACAGTTAAAGCCGTCAGACACCATGTCTTCTAGCAGCTCGATGTGATCGTTCGGGTGTTCAGTGGGGAGGCCACTGAATGGATTTTTACGTATCAGAACAAAGTAATCAGCATTAAGTTCAGAGTTTCCTACATTGTTATCTGGTAATCTGATAGCGGACCTATTGGTATAGGTCCTCCTGGGGCTTAACTATTCAAGCATTGGCAATTTATTTTTAATCTCATCTTTTGGAGATTTAGTAATTAGGTCAGGGATTGCAGTGCCTTGTTTATTAATGATTTGTGTTGCTTCATTGTATTCATGATCATTTAGATCTTTGAAAAATACATACTCATTAATAAATTTAGTATAGACGTACTTACCTGCTTTCTGCTGATCGGTATCGATCGATGGCGGTAGCAGAGTGTCCCCCGACATTGGTAGATGAACGTCGATCGATCCTTGTCGTCCACAGTCCATATTCTCTTCAAAATGTACATGTGTCATCAGGAATAAGAAAAGAGTAGGTTAGCAACAATAAACAAAAATCTAGACTATATTCTAAACTAAATCTAATGGTAATAAGAAAGAGTTCCCGACAACGGTGCCAAATTTGATGTAGCTTTTATTATACACTCTCAAATTAACCATATTAGATACTTTTTACTCTCTCAGATAAGAGGTAAAGTGTAGTACTTAGTGATCAAATTTACAGAGGATCTAAGATTACTCAATAAATTTATTGTTTCGAAATAAAACTAGATGAAATTATTAATTGATGAGAAGTGATTTAAAGAATGGTTTAGTTTGTAAAGATTACTGGGAAGAATTAGATTTAGGGAAACTCTCAGGTAGACTAAGTAATGCGGAATAACAAAATGTTAAGGGCTTTAGTGAAGCGCTATTATGAACTCAAACTCTAAGGTTTTGGTAAGTCACTCTCGTGATTCTTAACGGAGTGTCGATCGATGGTCACTACGTAGTGTCGATCAACGCTACTTCTAAACATATATGTTTCTATGTTTGATATATTCTCTAAACTTGTAATTCAACTATCTTTTGTTATTATAGTTTTAGACAGGTTAAGACATGTTTCAGGGTATAGCCAAGCTTTCGCTTGCGCTACAACATCATATAATCTAAGATTGAGGTGATCAGATTCAAATTAGAATTAAGATCTACTTTAACGAAGAACTAATTAGAATAACCCTAACAATTTCATAACATCACCAAGCCATTAAGTACCCTAGAATAACCATAAATATAACGATTGACTACTCATACATGATTGTGATAAACATGATGAATAGCTGAATGAATTGCATAGAAATAACAATATAAACAACGAAGTTCAAGATCTTTTTCTGTGAATTGAATAGATCTCTCTCTCCAATGGTAGCCGTCACAGTTGCAACGATCAAAAGGGTTGTAAAAACAAGCCTCTCTTGCAATAAATCTAAGAAACCTAATAAATAGTCTAAAATTATGCCAGGGACTTATCTTGTAAATAATGGAACTTTTGGGTAAAATTATGATTTCTTCAAATCTTCTATTAACTCGCTGAAGTATTGACCGTCGATCGACACTCATGGTGAGACGTCGATCGATGGTTTCTACGTATTCTGGTTCTGACTTCAAGTTTTCGACTGAGCATTCTTCAGTGCTCCATAATGATCTAAAAGCTCAAATTGCTTCCAATGAGTACCTGAACCAGTAAAGACTCCAAAACAATACCAATTGCATATAAAATATTCTAACACCATACATATCATGGGTGAAATCATGTAAGAACCATGACATATCAGAAACCATATAACAATCTTCCATATACTTAGAACACTTCTAAGTATAGTCGAAACAATATATACCACGATCGGAAAACTCATGAATCCAACCCGTACACACGGCTAGAATCTAGGATCGATCTAACCATCCGAACATTTGGCCCATTGGGCCTTAGACATCTACGATTGGGCTGGACCAGGCCTTGGCCCAACCTCTATGAAGAGCCCAATAAACAACAGGCCTGCCCCTTGATCCAAGGAGACCATCCGATCATTAACTAAGACTGATCGGACAACACACATCCAATATATGGCCATGGAACATGGTTTGGTTGAATCCGATTAACCTTGGACTCAAAACCATCCCATTCCCTCCATAACCACTCGCAAATATAGAAGAGAAGAAGAAGCAGAAGTATTGAAAAGTAAGAGGAAGAGATCAGATGTAACCGGACCAATTCCAACCCGTAAACCCGACCATACCGATCGATGATTTAAGGCGATGGTTCAACAATCACACCAATTACCTTGAACGTCCATACTACTATTGCACACAAATTTATGAAGTCTTATCATGTACTTCAAGTAATTATAAGATACATCCATGGGTCGTGCATCTCTTCCCATGAAACTGTCTCTCCACCGACATCCACCTTTAAGGCTGTCTCGGCCATAGAAAGTGAAATCCGGACCTCTCTCTCTTCTTTCCTGGTTATTTGAGTGTTTTTTCTGGCTTTGGAGAAGGCCTTTGGTGATGTCAAAAATGATGAAAACCCATCAGAGGGTCGTTCTCAACTTCCCCCATGATCTCCCATAAAACAGTTTCTTATTTGTCTTCACACACATCTTGGTCTTGGATTTTTGAATCCGATCATCTCTCCTTTTCTATTTGTATTTTTTTGTGTTTCAGGGTGTAGAAGAAAGCCATGGTTTCCCTGCACCCCAAGTAATTTCCCTCCTTTTATAGAAGGATGGGCAGTTACCTTTCTAAGGGCTGCACCTCTTCGGACTCATTTCTCCCCACTGGTTTAATCAATGGTCCAAATCGCATCTCTTCGTCCGTGGAAGGTACTAACAGCCTCTAGAGAGATCTACCTTGGGCTTAGACCCAATTCCAAAGCCCGTGGACTAATCACATGGCCCCATGGCCCATGACCAACTTGGTTCGACGACCCGACCCGACTATGGCCCGGACCCGGTCTAACTGCCCAAGACCCGAACACTCCATCCAGCTGAGTGAGCTAGTAGTCTAGCTAGCTTAGCTTACTTAACTTGGAGTGAGCTAGACTGAGCTTGAACACACTGCATCCAGCTGATCGAGCTACCCGCTTACATCGCCCAGCTGCGAAATCACTCGTACAACTTTTTCTCCTTATCCCAATCTAGGTATCTATGTCTCTTGGTCCTTGACCTGACCAAGACTAGATTACCATGATCATTTCCGATCATTTTCCTCATCTGAACCAAGACGTTCACGTTTCTATCAAAACATCTAGGCCCTTTGTCAAGTTCCCAGGACAAGGATGTGACAATTCTCCCTCACTTGCGATGGATTTGTCCTCGAATCCAGTAGTGAGAATATATTTTCTCTTGACAAAATGTGCCAACCGAACTTAGTCTTTTCAGAATATGGAACATGCTCGATTGGTTCTTAACAATCAAAAGACCTCTCCAATGTTCAAATCTCTTTGTCCAGCGTCATACAATTCTCCCCCACTTGATAGGGATTTAACCAAAAATCCTATCAAGTGGTCCATTCTGGTTTTTGCTTATGGCTTCCTTACTTGGCTACTGTGACCACCGTTGAGGGTCTACAAAGCGCACATACCAGTGATACTTGTACTCCTATCCAAAGACATACCTTGTGTCACTGGCCAAACTCTCTAGGTTGCGGTCCTAGTATCCACTAAGTCTATGTCTTTCTTTTGAATATCGTCTTCTTTAGACTTTATTATTTCTCTGATCATAGTCAACGACTAGATCATATCCAGGACCTAGGAACATACTACATAATTGAGTCTTAGTATATTTAACCAATCTGCAAGCCACTCGATGTACCAGTCAAGTCCTAGCGACCTTGTTCCAATCTGTTAGGACTCGTTGTACAATCTTTAGGCTGCTCGTCCTACAACGAGTCCTAACAGATTGTTGTGATTCTTTTTTCCTTCATGGACTCTAAGGTTCATGATCTCAGCCACAACGTACTGGATCGTCCCTTAACCGACCACAGCCTTCCCCGGCTTGGTCGTATTGCGATCTTAGTCCCTACTAGACTAAACCGCCTTAAACTTGACTTCTGTCCATCACTGGATTTTGTCAAATTTGATTCTATGGAATGGATCAAATTGAAATCCTCTTACACTACCGGACTTGATCATGTTGCGGTCCTGGTCCAGGAGTCAACCGTGTCACCCAACCATAGGTCCATCTCCGACTAGGTTGTACTGCGATCCTCGTCCCTCATAGGAATTTATCATCTTGAACTCAACCTTTGTTCAATCTCCGTCTTGGTTGCACTGTGACCCTGATCCCCTCTCGAACGTGGTCGTCTTATCCTGCTCGGCCAAATTGGTGGACCCGATACATACTTTTGGACAGTGGAGCTGCTGGTTTAGTTCTATCGTGAAGAGGTCCAACCTATCAGGGGGGACACCCTGTAGAGTCCGGAACACGTCTTCAAACTCATATATCACCGAATGTCTAGACAGATTATCAGAATTACTGCACTCCATAGTGGTAATCGTTGCCATAATGGCTTCACAACCCTGATTAAGCATTCGTTCCGCATGGATTGTTGAGACCACTACTGTCCTGGGAGTCGGTCAAATACCTTGGAACTTGATCGGGTAATCCCCACTCTCATATCGTACATGACCCTTACGGTAATTGAGAGAGGCTCGATACTTTCCAAACCAGTCCATGCCTAAGATCACCTCCTGATTCTTTAGGTGGACGACGACCAGATCAACAGACAGATTCATGTCCTGAAAAATCACTGGGATATTTGTCATAAGGCCTAGTGAATGCATGATTGCCCACTGGACGCATTCACTATCCCCAAATTATCCCTGTTCCCAGACGCAACGACCCCTTTTCGATCAGTTTTGGACTCACAAACTATGTGTATCCCCTGCATGAACAAGCACATGTGTTTCCACACCATCGATCATGAGGGTCCCTAGATGACTAGGATATCGATTCTATCACACATTTGGAAGACGTCCCATACCGTTCTCCAAAGCATCTTACTTTTTCGAATGATGTGAACATTCGCAAGAGAATTTATAATATGCCTCAATCCCCATCTTACTAAGATACTTAACATCGTTCAAATACATTCATTACTTCTGATAGCTAGATCGACCAACTTTTCTATTTCAGGATCTTGCCCTTGGAGAGTGCATCTTGGTTAAGCTGGTTATCCTTGGAACTTCCCCGTCCACAAGCATGATACCCTATCTTACCTCAACTCTTACTTGACTCACCATAGCTAAGGTTCCATAGTCATCTTCGTTTTAAGGAAAAAATTGGTTTGAAACTTAACATCCTTGAGAACCATCCTGAACAGAATCTAGATATCTCTGATACCAACTTGTAAACCTCGACCCGGCTGTCTAGGCCGCGGTTAACACATTACGTCGCTCGGTCCACTTTCTGGCCGAACCTCTTAATTTTTTGCCCTTCAACAATAGTTTCCCCCTAAGGCGAGACCTTATCTAAAGACTTCCTTAGCTTTCAATTGATACTTATACGCAGCAGAATATTTTCTAGTTAACCATTGATCTAAAACCAATCTAATACTTATCCGGTCGAATCACCTCAGCCCGTGTTAGTTAACTTAACTACCAACTAGCTTAAAGGTGATCCTAAACTCAAACCATGTCATACAAATCTGAGGTTCCATTCCCCTAAACCATTCTATCTAGATCTAAGAAAGCATTGCTAGATCTTACCTTTGCCACATCCACGAAGCTTGTTAGCTCATCGGTCCTCCATTGACTCGAGCTACTCTTGCTTGCTCTCAGATCCATTTAACTCATTGAGTTCCTTTTGGATCTTTAACCTTGTTCCTGCATTAAACACTCCCTTAGGTAATTAGTTATTCAACCAACCGTCCCCACGGACTTAAGTAACCCTTGAGAAGTCTTTGAACGGTTAAGGATATGCCTCTGGCCCCTCGGATTGCACCATATGACATCTCTTTTTTGTCCTCTGGACTGACAATTCCTATCAGATCCTAAGTCAATCAGCCAACAACCCTCATATTACTCAGAACATATGAGTCTTCATCTTGCATGACCGGCCATGGACTATATCCGGGACAACCGATCTGCCTTGTTCATACCAACCGATGCATTCATTAAACATGTTAGATCTAACACCTTGATTCATCATCTATGGATTAGTTCGTCCATTCTCAACCATGATCTTTAAATACACAGCCTTCCTTGAGGAAGCACACATAGGCTCAGTACTTATGGTGCACAACTCATAGCACTAGCCATACTCTTCCCCAGGGTTCTTAGCCAATCCTTTGGCATTGTGTATCCACACCAAGGCTGATATCAAGCATTCCTTATATTCACTATCTCATAATGACACAGCCTTGATTCATAAAGAAGGTAAGTCCATCAATCCGGATCACTCATGGATCGTGGATCAATCATTATTCCTTATGCGACTTTTGTCCTTACTAGGCACCTCTTGGCCTATGAACCATCCTACGATAGTTTTAATTCAAGAAACAGACTTATTCCTTGGTCAGGTATGATCTCTTAGGATATACTCAGTCTGATCCAAGATCCTTGACTGATACCTACCCACCGGTTACAAATGAGCAGTTACTTGTCTAACCCGCTCATGCCTCTTGATGATTGTTTAGTGGTCGCACCTTTTCAGTGTAATACTCACATCCCCTTGGCTAAGGAAAACATATAACAATTGGCCACATACTTAGAACACTTCTAAGTATATAGCAACTCACATATACCACAACCAGACCACCGATGAATCCAACCCATACACACGACTAGAATCTTGGAGCGATCGAACCATCCAAACATTCGGCCCATTGGGCCTTTGACATCTACATTTGGGACGGCCAAGGACTTGTCCCAGACACTATGAAGTTACCAATAAAAAACCAGCCCCTTGATCCAAAGAGACCATCCGATCCTTGACTAAGACTGATCGGGCAACAAACATCCGGTATATGGCCATGGAACATGGTTTGGTTGAATCCGACTAACCTTGGACTCAACACCATCTCATTCCCTCCATACCCCTCAAAATATAGAAGAGAAGAAGAAGCACACGTATTTAAAAGTAAGAGGAAGAGATCAGATGTAACCAGACCAAATCCAACCATAAACATGACCATACCGATCGATGGTTAAAGGTGATGGTTCACCAATCACACCAATTACCTTAAAAGTCCAAGATACTAATTTAGATGACTTTGTCAAGTCTTATCATGTACCTCCAGGAATGATAAGATCCATCCATGGGTCGTGCATCTCTTCCCATGAACTCCCATGAAAATGTTTCTCCATGGACATCCACCTTTAAGGCTGTCTCGGCCATAGAAAGTGAAGTTCGGCCTCTCTTTTCTTTCCTGGTTATTTGCGTGTCGTTCTCAACTTCCCCCTTGATCGCCCATTAAACAGTCTTTGATTGTTGAATCCGACCATCTCTCCTTCCCTCTCTGTATTTTCTTTGTTTTTCAGGGTGTAGAAGAAAGCCCTGGTGTCCCTGCCCCACAAAATTTCCCTCCTTTTATAGAAGGATGGGCTGTTACCTTTCTAAGGGTTGCACCTCTTCGGACTCATTTCTGGCCATTGATTTAATCAATGGTCCAGATAGCATCCCTTTGTCCATGGCAGTTACCAAATGCCTCTAGACAGATCTACCTTTGGCTTTGACCCAATTCCCAAGCCTATGGGCTAATCACTTGGACCCCCTTGGCCCATGAACAACTTGGGTCGATCACCCGGCCCGACTACGGTCCAGACCCGGTCTAACTGCCCGAGACCCAAACACTCCATCCAGCTGAGTTGATATGGCTCCCACCTGGCCCATCCGAGTGAGCTAGTAGTCTAGCTAGCTGAGCTGACATAACTAGGAATATTTGTGTTCTGATTCTGAGAAAGCTAGGCACATTCGGAAGTTTTTCTATGTTACTGAGTGCCTTGATACCATTTTGGTCTACAATACTTACTTTGATGTGTGCTTTGAATGTCTGAAACAAGTGCAACATGTTTTCAAAAAGAAACCTTTGGTTACTGATCAGATTAAGAACATGTATTGCACTTATAACACTAGATCTCTAGGATGTGTTTTGAGTGTCCAGGATCAACAAGATCAGTCTCAAATAAGTGCAAGGGAAAAAATGAGAGATCATGCTTATCAGTCTGAGATTTAGAGAAGGAAGTACTTGAGGAAAATTGCCTCAAAACTCCAAGGAAGTTTCTGCCCAAAACCTTATTTTAATGTTGCTTTCATGCTTATTTTCTTGATAATTTGTCTCGCTTCTAATTTGTTTTATTTTGATGTAGGAGATACAAATTTGAGGACAAATCTTTTTAAATGAGGAGGGGATGATGTAACCCTGATCAGCTATGCAACCATATGAGCTGAAACCAGCTAAATGGACTGTGGTTGAGCTATCACCAACTGATGAGACTGAGGACGAGCTTAATACTCAAGTAAGCTGGAATGACACTCACCTGGACGAGCTGAGATGGATTGACACTCACCTTGACGACCTGAGCAAGCTGGTTCCACTATCCGAGCTGGTTCGACCACCGGAGAGGCAAAAAATGGCCAACCTTATATTTGATGGAACAAGCTCAAATATTATCATCTCTCAGTCATGTTCATGGGCCAAATTACTCAGATAAACTAAGGAACACATTTTGATCAAGAGGCCCAAGGAGAAGTGATTTTAGCCCAAGAAGAAAGTCATAACCAATTCACTGTGGGCTTATTTCAAGCCAAACTCGACAGCCCTTTGTTCAGTTCATTTCAAGCCCATTTTCACCAAGAATACCAAGAGGGTCAACGTCGTGGTCAGGCAAAGAGACATTCAACAAAACACTTATTCTGGTCAAAAATCAAGTCATATTCCTAGTTTCTAAATTTCTAAATTTCTACAGTTTGTCTTTTCATATCTACAACTTGCAAGTCTTATATAAAGGGATGCAAAAACAGTATGTAAAATCATTCACCTTTTAAATCAAAAATCTCTTTTAAATCTGTGAATCTCTTGTTCAGCTTCTAAACATTGTATGCTTAGGAATTAATTCTCTGCAAAGCACTTTGCCTTTGATCATTGTTTGTGGGAATACCTCTCACGACCACTAACCCATCCATACAAGTGTGGATCAGTCCATAGATCTTCAATGAAATCCATCTATCTCTATTCCATATCATCATCAGTTGAAATCACCCATCAAAACAATCCTGAGTGTTTTACTAACCTCCAAAAGAACACCTAAATCGACCCTCAAAGATCCACAAAGGGATTCAATTCATCAAGGGTTTCATCAGTTTCTTTACTTGGAAGTATTTACGAACATTTGGATCTTTTATGTAATCTCCAGAAGTTCAAAAATCAAATGTTGAAGATAATCGGTTCAAATAGTTTCTAAATTGATTCAGAAAAATCAAAGATAAAAAATATTAGTTTTCACTTCTAATGCATTAATAATCGTTTATGGAAAAATATAGTAATATTGATAGTTAATTAATGTCTATTTTATTTTGTATTTTGTATTTTTGTAATAAAACGTTAATTTAATTTTTTTTTGCAATTTTATGAAAATATCAACTGTTACCAGGAATGTGTTAATTTTCAATATTTATAAGTACAAAGTGTTAATTGTAAAATAAAAAAAAATCTTTTAAGAATACTTTTTTTTCCTGAAAAAATCGAGGAATACATTGTACAAGAACTCCTCTCTATAAGATTCCTCTATTATGGAGGAAAAATAGAGAATTACATTGGAGATGGTCTTATCTACTACCTAAGTGGAAAGAGAACTAATATGCCTTTCCATCTTAATCCTTCTATTTTATCATAAACAGATACATGGGGAATAATGTCCAGGTGTATTAAAAATGAAGCTAACAAGGATTAAGAAGATATTAGGGTCGTCTACTAATACTGGTAGCGCTCACAATGAAGATTCTTAAAATTCATCCAAAAATAGGGTTTACAGATATAGAATCCTCATTTACAAGAAAGCCCAAATTAGAAAGAATATGTACTAGATAACTATATAAATGGATGTTTATTGATGATATTGAAGATGAATACAAGGGCATTAGCCAATCAAATATTCTGTATGTATTTTTCTCTTTGCGGGTTTCTATTTAGGGGTCTAATGGCGTTGTTTTCTTTTGGTGTAGCTTATGAGTTGGGTGAATCGCACTCTACTTGATTGTCAGCGACAAGTTTGTTCATCCAATGAGGCGTCTTTTGAGGCGGAGATGAAAGCTTCCATGTGTCATGATGCTATGGAGGTCCAATGGCTTAAGAGAGGGGAGGCTTTCTCATGATCAGATGCCCTTAGCAAAGAGATTGTCACTTTGAAAGAAAAGATTGACGCGCTTGATATATTATCGTATTTCTTAAGTGTTTGCGGGGGTACCCCGACTTTATGTTAAAAATGGGGCGTGCTTAAGCTCAAGAGGGGCACAATGAATGGTCTTGATAGATGCTTTTTCACGGGCATGGTGTCATTTCACCAAGAAATCTATGAGGGACGCGCGAATACATTGGTCTTTCCTGTTGAGGGGGCCAATGTGAAGAGAGAAGGCTCTAAGCTAAGGGCTTTTCGGATTTACTTGTTTTGGTAAAAAATTAAGAGCTTGGATTATCGTTTATTTGGAAATATAGGAAAAGAAAATACTTTATTATATTAAACGTTGTACCCGAAGTGGGTTGCCTGTGTACTTGCTGTGAGATCAAGTCTTATCGTAGTTGATTCTGATACAAAGTAAAAAAAGTTTCATGAAACATGCATTTTTTTTTAAAATGCGTGTTTCCTTTCTTCCTTCTTCCGCCCTTTTAATTATTTCTATACGGGGTCGGTTAGGTCATATAAACAGGCTTTCGTAAATGTGACATCTTCTTGCTGCTTTTTAAATTCCATGAATAGTTGTGATTCCTTTGGCTGTCAAGAACTTGAGGCACTGATGGTAGGTAGATGGGATGACTATCATAGTGTGTATCCATGGAGTTCCTAAGATAATGTTGTAAAAGTCTGGAGTGTTGATGTCATGAATTTGGTGTCTAGAATGATTCCTCCGACGTAAGTTGTTAACTGTATCGTTCCTAGAGAGTTTTGTGATGCTCCATTAAAGCCCGTTAAGGCTTGTCTCGATGGTTTTATCTCCGGTTCAGCCAGCTTCATTGTCTAAAGTATCTTTGTAGATCACGTTTATCCGTGCTTCTTGTATCTACGAGCGACCTGGTTATCTCGCAATATGCCAACATTATTTCTATCACTTGTGTGTTATTATGTGGCCAGTCTAAGGTTGACATCTTTTGATCTTCGAATTCTATAATCGAGTCGTCTTCTGATTTCGCTTTTATAGAATATATCTGCCTCCCATATCCTTTAAGTTACCTCATAGTATCGTCACAATAAGGGTTCCACCTATTATAACGTTGACATTTTTCATGTCCCTGATCCTAGATCGGATCGTCCTTGTAACACCCCTGATCTCGGGTACCAAGTAAATGGAGATCCAGTCGAGGAATTTTAAGAATGGTCGAGTAAAAACAAGAATTGGTCGAGGAAATAAAACCTGAGCTACGATATGCTCGAGGTCGAGCATGGAGAATTTTTGAAGTCATCAATTCAAGTAAGACTCAATCTAAATCATCATTATGGGTTAATAGAAGAATTTTGGTCGAATCGGAATCTAGTTGGCGCAAGCCAGAATTGGAGATGGTCAGTAGAATTTTAAGAGATGGTCTACGCAGATGATTGATAACGGTCAAAAGTCGAAGAAGAATATTATGATTCTAGGAGTTTGGGGATAAATCTAGGAACCTTTTTTAAGTTATGTGAAGACATTATATGCAGTTTTGTCAAGGCAAAACTAGTATGGTTCAAAGGAAGACAATTTTGGCCGATATGGTCAAAACAAGCTAATCGGGTTAAAAGAAAGCCAAATGGAGATATGCAAGCATGGGATTTGGATTCAATGGAATGACTTAGACATATTATGGACTAAATATGGAGGTAAACTCAGGAGGATAAAATAAAAAAAGTCAAAGAAAAGTCAATGGTCCAGATTGCCGCACATGGCACCTTCCAATCCATCGATAGAGATCTAGCCACGTGGAGGAGCCAATTTCTTTCAATCCAGTGTATAATGTGGATTAAATAAAGGGTTTTTATAGTTAATAAATGAAGTGAAAAAGGTGCAAGGATAGCTTGGAGACATCAGGATTCATTTTGTCCCCAAAATGGGAGCACTTCATCATGGAGGTTAAAAGGCTAAAGATGGGCATACATCATGAGCCACACGACATCTAGGATTTATTTAGGACCCATGTGGATCGTTGTGCCAGGCTGTAGAATTTAACAAGTGGGTTAAGAGAGTGGAGTTTCTCATTTACCAAAATGGGCAATTGTTTTGGCCAAGGAGGAAAACGTGATGGAAACATGTAAGGCTAGGAGGCATTCATGCATTGGTAAATTACCCACATGTTAAGGTCTACAATGAGCTGGGGGAGAAAGCCTAGATCGTAGTTTTACCACATGTTGAGTAAAGGAGTCATTTTGGAGCTAAAAAGTGAATATGTGGCAAAGTGAATTAGAGAGCAAGTTTGGAGCTGACATTCTGTACATAGAATGGGTCAGGAAGGTGGTTTTATTTCTAGAAGATAGGACGTAAGTGAGTGAAATATCATCAGTTTGCACTATTGCATGCAAATGGGACATTTTAAGGTGACACATGGATGGACACTTGTCAAGGAGGTTACATTTATTTCGTGGCTATAAATATGACCCTTAAGATGAGAATTTTATACCTTAGAACCCTATAGCTTTCTCTCTCAGTCGTGACTGCTGATGCTTCTTGAGAGAGAAAGTAGCCAAAAACTGATAAAATTTTCTAAGTGTTTTAGATGAGTGTTAAGAGGCTAAGAAATGGCTGATCCTTAGACTAGGATCTGTGGTGTTGTGTTAGCAATGGTAGTAAGATATTGAATTCGCGTTTCGAAATAGTATTATAACCTTAAGCCTTTAGCCCTCCAAAACCAGTTTTTGTGTAAACAAGGTTCTAAGCAAGTAGGAGAGTGTTTTGGCTGAGAACGTGTCTTTTCTCCCTTTTGTGAAGACCTAGGCAGGTTCCAGGGATATTTGTATGTTTGTATTAACTATGTTTGTTGCAGTAGAATATCTTAGACCAGGCGGGTCTTTAAGCTAAACCGAGAATCGGTTTGTGTGTGAAATGCATGGGTGAGTGGTAGACACCATGTGTGTGTGTGTTTGTGTGATTGTATATTTATGATTGATAGCATGCTTGTTTAAGTTGTTGTTTGCATGCTTGTCTAGATAATAGTTAAACCGCATGCTTGTGTAGAATTGTTATAGCATGTTTATCTAGACTTGATTGAGAATAGCATGCATTGTGTTTAAGATTGTGTAGCATGATTGTTTAGATAATGTGGTTTGGTAGCATGCATTGTGTAGTTGAGTTGTAGCATGGCTATCTAGACATTGTGGTTAGTCGCATGTAGATTAAGTGGTACTCTCTCATGCCGTTGAGTTGTGTTGCATGTGTGATTGCATATTTTTAAGTCGATAGTATTGCATGTGTTGCATTTAGAGAGTATTTGGTTCTAGCCTAAACATTTAGGTGGCTATGAGTATGTGTGTTAAGTGATTGCATGCCGAGTCTAGCGTAACCACATAGGTGAGCTAGGACTAGTGTATTTGGTTGACTTGCCTATTCTCGGAGAATAGTGCATGTGTTTGGTTGTCTATTTTTGGTGGAATAGGGCATGAAAACTCTCACTAATCTCTCAGGTGTGTGTTACTTGATGGGGGATTAGTTGTGTGTAATCACGGTGGTATCTTGGTTCAGGATCGATTCTTTGGTGATTCGTGTTGTGCACGGCGGTATCTCGCTCGCGGAGCGATTCTATGGAGGCCCCAGTGGTATCTCGGTTGTGGAGCAATTCTCAGGTGGTTGTGTGATGTGTGCCTGGTGGTATCTCACTCGCGGTGGGATTCTCCAGAAGCGAATTGACCTACCCTCATCCTCTCGACACGTGATGTGGGCCGCGCCCAAGGAAGAGCACTGCATGATGATGCAGCCTGGTGGTATCTCGGTGGGGGATCAATTCTCAGGAGAATGATTTGTTCCGGCTATGTGACTCGAGTGTTTAAAGTCGGGAGTATCAGTTGATGAGATGGTGAGGCTTCTGATGTGATGTGAAGGGATCCCTAGCTTTTCTTAGCTGGTGCCATCATCTGAATTGTGTGTTTGAGTTTTGTGTCTAGACTATGTCGAGTTAGACGAGGAATACATCTTTATCGATCCTACATGTCGAGTAGAGAGTCTTCGTGTACCGTGGTTGCATGCATGTTTATTATTGTTGTTTTGCATTGCACTTTGATTGGTTCTTGTTCCATAGTTGCTTGCTGATTGTTTCGGGTTGGGTTGGGTTGGGGAATTAGAATTATTATTATTATTGTTGTTAGTTGGGGCCTGGTTCCCACTGAGTAATGCTAGATTGTTCATTCCCCATTATTGAACCTTTTTGCAGGTAACCATAGAAGATTGAGCTTTTGCGGGGTGTGGAGGACGTTGCCCGATGTAGATTTGCGGTCCTGTTTTCAAGTAATAAGAAGACATTATTTTCCGTTACATTTGTTGTTTTTATGGGTACCCTTTTGACTTTATTTTGTTTTGCGGACACCGTCGAGTTCCCGACTTTGTGATATAAATAAAATGTATGTTTTAAATTAAAAATCCCTGTAAATGCCGATATTAGTCTTGTTTGGACTGACACAACTCTCGACCACAGTACGGGTTGGCCAACCTTATGCCGCGGTCGAGAGGGACGATATCATGGACGGACCGGCCAAAGCCTTGGATTTTTAATCGGAGTTGGCTGGATCGCCTGCGGTGCTCGTCAATTGTGGCACTTTCGGGTCGTTCTGGGTTTGTCCGACCTAGGACGGTTCAGGGTGATCCAAATGGTAGTATCAGAGCATGCTTGTAAAGTAGTGCTTTCGTTTGCAAATTCAAATGTTTTATCGATTCAAAAAGAGTTACGAACAGAATCATTAGGGAACTGGTACGTCATTCACTTAGAATTAGGATTGTTAGAGTAGATAGGGAATTTAGGATCTCACCCTTCCCTGTGTTGCAGTGGATGGTGTTGGTAATCGACATGAGAGGAGAGGATTCAGTATGAGGATTGTGGTGCGGATGCCTAGAGTTGGGAGGACATCTAGAGCATAGGGTTATGATGGATCGAGTGAGTCGATTTCTTCTAGTGATTCGAGATTTGATTCTGACTTAGAGCAGGAGAATGTGGATGAAAGTTCAGAATGTTCACATGTGAATGGTTCATCAGAGTTTGAAGAATATGAGGCACTTGAAGAAATAGAAGAGGAGTCTGATTATTTTCAGGGTTTGGATTTCTTCTCGGACACGGAGGCCATTGCAAAAGATTCATCCGACTCATTCAACTATCAGTTTGGATATGGCAACAAAATCGGAGAAGACATGCTCATCAGCTCATCGGATGTGGATATCTTTGAACCCCCACCACCAGATATTATTGAGATATTATCCGACAGTACGGTGGCGGTGAAGATTTTCAATGTCAGCTCTAGAGAAGGCTGTCCTTGGACACCGATGCCAGCGTGGAGTCTGTTGTTTGCTTTGACGCCAAACTTTGAAGGATCTAGTCTCAGTGAAGCTAGTTTGGGGTAGATGTCTACCCTTAAAACGAGTATTACTACGAGCCGGTGCCTATGTCAAGCAAGAAAGGCTAGTCAACCCGGCAGCGGAAGAAGCAAACATGGAAGTAGAAGTTGAGCAAGAGTCAGGAACCAAAGAAAGAGGATTGGAGAACACTCCGGTGTGGCAAAGTGGAACGCATGGATTATTGGGAAGTGCAAGCACAGATTGTGGTCTATGTGGGGGCAAGTGAGTATCATGCTTGAGAGTGTACAATTGTCAGAAGTCAGGCAGATCTGAGCAGCTTTGTGGTCTAAAGTTTGTGTGAAGCTTGTGGACACTTTGCAGCGGAATGTTCCTAACTCTAACGTCGTCTGAGCCACACCCTTCTCTGTCATCCCTCCATCTTGGCCTGATCGATCAGCCCCAACCGCGATGAGAGGATGAAACCTTAGAAACCATGCTAGTGCTAGGCGTGGTACTAACCCTCGTCGTTGAGCTTGTGTCAAGCTAAGGTAAGTGGGTGCTGAAATCCCTCATTGTGTGTTTATGAGTTGAGTTACATATTTTGTGTTGTGTGTTGCAATTGTTTAACTCCTTAGTAATTGTATGTTATATGTTGCTGGTGCAACTGTGTGTTTATCGTTCTGTTTTGAACTGTATAGGATTGTGATATCCTAGTAGCGAGTAATATTGTGGTGTGTATATATATATTATCGCTAGGTTGTGGTAGGTTGGTTTGCGTTAGGGAATTGGTTGATTGGGTTAATTGAGAACCTTAGAAATTTGCGCTTGTGTTAAACCTAGGTTTAGGTAACCAACCAATATTTATAGCCATGCATGTGTTGTGAGTTGTTGTGATGTCGGAAGGACCCCAACCTTGACAAGATGCGCCAAGAAGACTTGCGATTTCGTGGTATAGATGAAGATTTAGAGACAGCATTGGTGAATGTCAGTGGTGTGGTTGAAGACTCAGAGTAGGCAGTGGTGTGACTGTCAATGGTGTATTGCAAAGGCTCAGAGTCGGAAGTGGTGTGATTGTTAGTTGTGTGATTCAGAAACGTCATGGAATGTGACCGTGAATGATTTTGTGTGAGGTGTCAGAGTTGTTTGTAGTCATCAGTGTGGAAATGAGTCAGAGGCATCAGTGGATACTTGATATATCTTCTTATTTACCAGTTTTGGGCCATCATTTGGACCCTATTGAAGTCTAGTATGTGTGGTTTGATTGTGTTTTGAAGTCTTTACAGGTCCAGGTTTGTTTTAGAGCATTATGGAGACCATAGAACTTGTTAGAGTATTCAGAAGAGATATCTAGTAGCTGTTCACATTCAACTAAGTACGAGTAAAGTCAAGCATGACATCTATCGACGAAGCATTCTTGCCGTCGATCGACGGCCCACTCACAGAGTATCGATCGACGATCCACTCGCAGAGTTTTCTTTTATTAAGCTTTTCAGTAGTTTAGGGGAGAAGATCTGAACTCCTTCAGGTATTTGTATTGGAACCCTATTTATTATTCCTTACATTATATTATTCAGTTTATCATGTTTTCTTTGATCATGTTTGAGGAATTCACCTGTTAGATTTATGGTTCATAATTATATTGACGAATAATCCCCAAAATACAATTTCTAGGATAAAGTAATATCAATCTTTGGAATTGTGTTTAATGGTTGCGTTCTAGAGTAGCTAACTAGAAACCTGAAGTTAAGACATGGAAGACTACGAGAGTAAGTTATGTGCAAGAATTTATTCCATTGAGCTAGGTTGTTAGATGCATGCAAAAGCTGGTCTAATTAGCATAGTGGACGAACTTCTTGTCCGGTCGATCGACATCAGGACTTAGCCATCGATCGACAGTGCACTTCTCTGTCCGCATATGAGAGTTGGGACAAGAGGGGGTCAGACTAGTTAACATTTATTGTCCTCGCGTATTAATAACCCCCTGCATCATATCCATTATAATTCACTTGTCTGAAACCCGAGATCTTCCGCTTTTCCATATTTGCATTCACTTTAGTATTTTAGATAATTTCCTATTTCTAATAAACTTACAATCAAAACCTCTATTTATAGCTTTCCTAGCTTAACCATTCGAATTATAGAAATCTATTGTGTTCCCTCTCTTTCTATGGATTCGGTTCCTAAGTACTGCAATTTAACCTCTCTTGGAAAGAATAGTTTGTAGGGTTAAATTGATAGATTGCATTTACATAAACTTTAACCCGCACACTATCAAATTTGGCACTGTTTCTGGGAAGAAAGGATCGCCATTATATTTATTTTCTAGGTTTTGTCTAGGCTTTTTCACTACTGCAATTTACTAATAAGTTATTTTTCTTGTTTTTCACGTGCATGTCCAACAGTAACATAAGCAAGAAAACTAGGAATTACTCTTCTCAGATCCAGTTATAATCGACCGCTCAATCCGCAAAAAGATACGTCAAGCATTCAACCTCCGATCGTGCTTCTTCACGACCAACATCGATCGAGAACACCAACACGACATCGATCAACAGTAGTTCACGAGTTCAGATGGTTGCCACTTTAGTTTTTGTACGAGATGAGAGAGGAGACATGTATGACCTTGAAGGTCATTTGCGTAATGCAACATGTCAAAGAATTGATGATCAGGGGGCTGTAATGCGTGAACTAGAAGTAGAGGCAGACGCTGCAGTAGCTCGACCTGAAGCTAAAGCCCAAGCTGCTCAACGGACACTGGCAGACTACAATCCTCCATACCAGTTCTATGCTAACAGATCTGCTATTCGTCCTCCAGCTTTCCAGAGGAACGACTTTGAGATCATACTGTCTTTCTTCGCCCTTGTTGCGCAGACACCCTACCATGGGTTGCAACATGAGCATCTAATGAATCACCTGGAGCGGTTTTAAGATCTTGTATTTGCTATTAAAGCCAACGGAGTCCCTGAGGACTATCTATTTTGTAAGCTCTTCAAGTATTCACTTGCTGGAGAGGCTACACATTGGCTTAAGCAGCTACCACCAGGATCTCTAACATCCTGGACGAACATCAAGAATGCGTTCCTGCGCAATTTCTTTGATGATGCACGAGCAGAGGACTTGAGAAGCAGAATCGCTACATTCACACAAGAACCTGGAGAATCATTCAGAAACGCTTGTTTCAGATTCAAGTCCTAAAAGAGAGACTGCGCACACCACAGTTTCAACAAGGTGCAACTACTTAGCACCTTCTTCAAAGGTACTGATATGAAGCACCAGATGGCTTTAGACACAGCTAGTGAAGGGAATTTCAGCACTAGGAGAACATAAGAAGCAACAAGGCTGATTGAGAACTTGGCGTCTAGCAATAGCACCAAGAACACTAATTATGAGAGGAATAATTCAGCTCCATCTATGAGCAAGAAGCAGATAGATGAAGTCAAAGCAAAGAGAAGAAGAAGAAGTGAATTTTAATGGTGGAAACGACTTCTAGATACAAGGAAAACAGAGCTACAACACAATCCCTTATGGTGGCAACATGAGCAAATACAACCAGAATTCACAGTAGCAGAGACCCAGCAACAACAATGAGACTTTTTGATCTTCTTAGCAGAACACATCTGCAAAGACTCATGAAAGCAAGATAGAAGCTAGGTTTGACAAAATGCTGGAACAGCAGCAGCAAATGACTGTGAATTTCAATAGAAAGATCGATGCTCTGTACATCAACCTCAACACAAAGTTTGAGACTCTCAACACTTATGTCAAGAAGTTGGAGAATCAAGTGGTCCAGACAAGTGAGGCCATTCAGAGACATGAGACCCTGATCAAGGAGAAAGGGGAAGCTGGCAGAAACACCATGTCAGTGCATTGATAGGTGATGATTTTTGGCAAGAGGTGAAGAGAGAATAGCTCCAAGTAGAAAGTGCTATGTCTTTCGGTAGTTCGCACTGGCGTCAATCAACACCCGTTTCTGAGCATCGGTCGATGGAACCCTCAGATTCTGTAGCTTCGTGTGAGTCTTTGAACATCTATCGACGTCAAGACATCAACATCATTAGACGGTCTTCAACAGCAGAAGCAGTTCGTCTACCAAGTCTGAATGCAAGCTTGTTGGTCATACATCTGAATATGAAGACTCGAGAACAAAACACTGATACACCTGAGCAAGTGATAGTTGATAGGGCAACAAAAAGCAGAAGATTCCTAAACATCTGCGCAGAGAAGCAATTGACAAAAACATGGATGACTCTACCAAAAGAGTTTTTAAAATTTCTTTAGATACTCAATTTGAGGAAGCATTCTATACTTATTGATTGTGGATGTTTTTCAGGGAATCCAAGGAGATAGATGAGGACATAGAGCGCATGTTCAATGGGCTTAGAGAGAAGCTGAAGTAGAGGATCACTCGCAAGAAGAAAAGTGACCCTGGAATGTTCGTGGTTCCATGTTTTGTCAAAGGCAACGAGTATCCCAATGCCCTATGCGATATTGGATCAGCAGTCAGCATCATGCATAAGGCTATGGCAGAGAATCTAAGCCTAAATTTGGAGCCTTCCAGTGATTCATTCACTTTTGTGGATTGATCTAAGGGGAATTCAGGAGGGATAGACAGAGACGTACCAATGCAGATTTGCAACGCCTTAGTCCCAGTAGACTTCCACGTGATGGATATAAAGATGGTCTGGAACTCTTCCTTAGTCCTTGGAAGAGCATTCATGGCCACAATGGGAGCTATCTGCGACATGAAGACAAACATGTTGTATATATCCTTAATTGATACAAATAATTTTTATGAACCTGTTAAAGTCAAGAACAAGACTACTATGATAGAATTGGGTGATGATCCAGATTTAATTGCTACATGCTTCTGGAATTACAAGAAAGAGAAGGAGTCTGAAGAAATAGCATCGATTGATACCCAACCTTGACATCGGTCGACGGCCCTTAAATACGGAAACTGCACGAAACCCACCCTTCAGAATCGATCGATACCCAACTTCACAAATTGGTTGACGGTCTCAGCATACAACAATTGGTTGACTGTACAAGCATACAACAATCAGTCAATTTCAAACCTCAAATATCAACCGACACTCATGCCACAGATCCGAACAAAGAAGACAGTCCAAAAGACATAGTCTACATTGGACATGCAATACCGTGAGATGGCTAACCCAAATTACGACACTTCCTATTTTGAAGAAGAAGCAAACGAGTATCGTGCTCTTGCACTAGAGGAGACTGGAAATTGAGTATCCTATGGAACCTGGAATGCAACAACGATCGACGGTTCCCTAATACCATCGATCGACTCTAATCTGGTAGGATACGATGAAGATTATTGCTATCTCAAACCAGATGAGTTTGGAATTATGAGGGACCCAGAAGGATATGCACAAGCAATGGATGGAAGACTTCTCAATGTATCTACGGAAGATGTAGCATACATACTCGCAATGGCCAATGGATCAGGAAATCTCTTCAGACAACAACAACATGGCAACCTTGCAGATAACAAAAAGGCATCGATCGACGCAGCATTGAAGCCGTCGATCGACAGTCTCATCGAATATGGATCCAGAGCTTTTGACAACAACCACCGAAGAAGATTTCGTTGGGAGAAGAGAGATGAGTGTGAAGTTTACAGAGATGAGCATGGCAATGCACGAGCCATGGATGGATGAATCATCAATGTGTCTATGGAGAACATCATGGAGATTTTTGAGTATGCCAACATTCATGAATATAGTCATATATGTTTGCTAGAATATGCAGTAGACAGTCGTACAGCCAGACCAGACACATCAACTTACAGCATACAAGAGATGACAACCTGGTACAAGGAGTTTACAAAGCCCAGGAGATGCTTATTGATGACTATTACAAGAGGCTCGATGACCTGTAACACCCGCTCAACAACAATATTGGCTGGTTAACCACGTACATGGAAGAGATGAAGCTGAAGATGGACTTCATTCATCAGATTATTTCAACAACAACAATCGATTAGAGAAGTTAGTTCAACATCGAACGACGGAAACACTAGGCCATCAATCGATAGTCATCACGCAACAATTAGGCAGAAGGCTGGTAATAGAGAAGTTATTGGAAGACAAGCTTGATGGAGTTTATGTTTCTCAAGACTTGATGAGGGATAGTATCTACCAGAAATTGGATGATATTTCAGAGCCCACAGATCCAAGCTTAACATGATGATGGGATGCATTCAAACACTCCAGGAAAGGATGAGTACAGTGGAGACTGCTCAGAGAAGGATGGACAACCAGAGAACCAATGGACAAGAAGCTGTGAGAAGCCTAATCAGTGAACGGTTTGAGACGAACATATAGTATGTGGATACCTGCTTTCCACATTGGTTCGATAAACCACCTTACTACTCCAGAAGTCTAAACGTCGAGCTTAAGACTATAACCAAGCTCTGAGTGGGAGACAATCCACTCTATAGTTAGTCTTAATTTGGTTTTTCATTATTTAGTTATTAATTAAGGTTGTTAGTTAATTATTTTAGGTTTTCAAAGAAAGAGTAGAAAAGTTCGAAAGCACCATCGGCCGACGACTTGGATGGTTTACCAACGGTCGACACTCCTTATGGAGTTTGGTAACCTCGACTTTCTCTCTTCCTTTTACTTATAATTTAGTTTCCTTAACCAAAAAGGATGAGATACCACAGAGGTCAATGTTATTTAAGTTTGGGGGAGGTTTGCTGATGTTTTTATTTATTTTGAGCTTTTATTTGTTATATTCACTTAAGTTTTACGAAAAGTTTTTATTGAGTCAAGAAGGGGATTATGATCAGACCTTATTAATTGACTAACACTATAGCACCACTCTTAGACATGTTGATTGTAAAGATTACTAGAGATGCCAAAGTGGATCATCCTTCCATTAGATTGCACTTAATAAGAAAGTTTGTAGGAACTAAAGCTGATCTCCAACCTAAAACTGACTACTTTGCGTGCTTTGGGGCTTAGCATACATCGGATCGGATTTCTTCTGCAAGTTTGTAAGGTACCAGTCTGTGTATTTCTGATTCCGTTCTCTCTTTCTCTCTCTCTCTATCTATCTCTTCAGCATCTATAAAAAGAAAAGATTGAGATGATTTCCTAAGATGTAAAGGGGTATGTACATTACCGATGATCCAACTATTCTAACTCAAAGGAATGATCACAAATTGTTGGAAGCGAGGGGTAGGTACATTACCGATGACCCCACTATTCATTTAAAACTTTGCCCAAAACAGAAGAAATCGAAAATAAGATGGCATATGGATCTATCAACATCATTGTCGATTGAGTTTGAGATTTAAAAAAGATTCAGAGAAGAGAGAAAAAAGGAAAGAAATGGTTCATGAAAGACTTTATACATGTGTATCCATATTTGCAGGAGTTGAGTCCACGTGTCCTTTGATCGATAAACCCAAGGTAAAGCATGCACTTAGTTTTTATGCAAATAAATGAGATCAGTAGAGGGGTGAGTCAAATTAGTATATGTGGAGTTGCTGACATAATGGATTTGGTTGCTATACAAGGATAGAGCATATAGAGTTTCTATTTCATTAGCATTATTTGATGTGGTTGCAATATAGTAAGGGTGATAGTTATACTTATACATTATGTGAGTCCCGCTTTTCAAAGCTCTTTCACAGGTTACATGTGTTTGCTTGAGGACAAACAAAAGGTTAAGTCTGGGGGAGTTGATATACCTTGTTATTTACCAATTTTAGACCATCATTTGGACACAGTTTGGAGTCTAGTATGTGTGTATGGACTGTGTTTTAGGGACTTTACAGGTCGAGTTACTTTTTGGAGCATTATGAAGATCATGGAGCTTGTTAGAGTCAGAAGAGATATCTAGTAGTTGTTCACCTTTAGCTAAGTACGATTCGAAGTCAAGCATGACCATCGATCGATGGCCCACTCGCAGAGTATTGGCTGACTTCAGGCACAAGTCAAGAAAAATTACGAGAATGCCCCTCGACGAATTTGACCTAGTGTATATGGGTTATGCCATTGTTTAGGCAGAAGGCAAGTTCCCGACACACACCACCACACACGTTTTACTTTACAACTTTTATTTTTCTTGCATTAAGCTTTTCAGTTGTTTAGGTAAGAAGATCTGAGCTCCTTCAGAGATTTTTATTGGGACCCCATTTATTATTCTATGCATTATATTATTTAGTTCATCATATTTTCTTTGATCATGTCTGAGTAATTCACCTGTTAGATTAAGGGTTCATAATGGTATTGATGAATTAGCCCCAAAGAATTGCTAGGATGAAGTAGTATCAATCTTTGGAATTGTGTTTAATGCTTGCGTTCTAGAGTATCTAGATAAAACATGAGCTTAGGACATGGACGACAACGAGAGTATATTCTGTGCCAGAATTGATTCCATTGAGCTAGTTTGTTAGATGCATGCGAGAGCTGGTCTAATTAACATAGTGGACGAACTTCCTGTCTAATTAGCGTCGATCGACATAAGGCCTTAGCCGTCGATCGACAGTGCACTTCTCTGTTTGCATACGAGAGTTGGGACAAGAGGGGGTCGGATTAGTTAAGATTTATTGTCCTCGCATATTAATAATTCTCTGCATCATATCCATTATAATTCACTTGTCTGAAACCCTAGATCTACCGTTTTTCCATATTTGCATTCACTTGCCTAGCTTAACCATTAGAATTATAGAAATCTATTGTGTGCCCTCTCTTTCTCTGGATTTGATTCCTAACTACTGCAATTTGACCTCTCTTGGCAAGAGTAGTTCTTAGGGTTAATTTTATAGATGCATTAACATAAACCTTAACTCACATGCTGTCAGTACTTATGTTGGAAATCATAGAAGTATGAAGACCATGAAGATCTTGTGATGATTGGTGGCATGCTTAGAAGAGTATGGAGTTGCTTTGAAGAGAAGGGAAAGCTTGTGAGATTATGGAATCATGTAAAGAAGGGTAACAAGCCTGAGGAAACTTAGCGAAGAGTTTAAGGAAGTGTGAAGCCCAGAGAGTGTGGCTGGAAATGAGAGTATGAAGTTGTGAAGACAGAAGATGGAGCTCATACAAAGAGTTGGTGTTGTGTGTTGTTATCAAGACGAATATTTTTCCAAGGAAGGGAGACACAAAGTGAAGATCATGAGGAGAAGCATGGCGCTTAATCGCGGGAAGATTCGAGTTGTAAGATGGGTAAATGGTGGAAATATGTGGATTAAATCAATTCTTTCAATCTAGGAAATATGTGGATTAAATCAAGAGTTCTTATAGTGAAGAAATGAAATGCAAAAGGTGCAAGTATAGCTTGGAGACATCAAGATTCTTTTTATCTCCAAATGAGAGCATTTCATAGGTTAAAAGGCTGAAGATGGGCATGAGCCACATAAAATATAAGCTTTATTTAGGACCCTTATAAATTTTTGGTCTAAGCTGGAGCATTAACCAAGTGGATTAAGAGACTGGATTTTCTCATTTACCAAAATGGGCAAAACTTGCCATTTTGGCCAAGGAGGAAAACGTAATGGAAACATTTCAGGCAAGGAGGCGGGCATGCATTGGTAAATTTCCGACATGTTAAGGTATACAGTTAGAAGGGGAAGCAAGTCTAGTTCGTAGGTTTACCACATGTTGACTAAATGAGTCATTTTGGAGCTAAAAAGTGAGTATGTGGCCAAGTGACTTAGGGAGCAAGTTTGGAGCTGAATTTTTGTACACAAAATGTGGTCAGGAAGGTGTTTGTTTTTCTAGAAGATGAGACGTAAGTGAGTGGAATATCATCAATTTGCATTATTGCATGCAGTGAGACATTTTAAGGTGACACATGGATGGGCACTTGTCAAGGAGGTTACATGCATTTAGTGGCTATAAATATTACCCTTTGGATGAGAATTTGAGATTTTAGAACCCCCATAATTTTCTCTCTCGGTCGTGATTGCTGATACTTCCTGAGAGAGAAAGTAGCCAAAAACCGATAAAATTTTCTAAGTGTTTTAGATGAGTGTTAACAGGCTGGGAAATGTCTGATACTTATACTAGGATCCGTGGTATTGTGTTTTGAAATGGTGGTAAGACTTTGAATTCACATTTCGAAAGAATTTTATAACCTGAAGCCTTTAGCCCTCGTAAACCGGTTTTTGTGTAAACTAGGTTCTAAGCAAGTAGGAGAGTGTTCTGGCTGAGAGGTTGGCCTTTGTCCTTTGTGTGAAGAGATATGTGGGTTCTGTGGATATTTTTTGTGTGTATTAACCGTGTTTGTTGTTGGGGTCAAAATCTGTTTCGATGATTTCAGTAACTGAAACTTCCCAAAAAATGTTTCTCTTTAAAACCAAAGAGATAATATTTGAGAGCCGGGAAACCGAAATCGAGTTTCATATGAATTCTGAAAAGGATTGGTACGATAAGTCCTTGAGAAAGGTTACTCTAGGCCTCGGACAAACGAATCCCCAAGCATCGAGACAACGAAAAAAATATAAGGCTCGATCGTCCAACTCGCCGAACGAGCAAGTTGGATCAAGCAAACCGTCCAACTCGCCGAACGGGCGAGTTGGACCGCATGAACCGACCACCTCGCCCATTCGGTGAGTTGGGCCGACCGAACCGACCAACTCGCCCATTCGGCGAGTTGGGCCGACCGACCCGACCAACTCGCCCATTTGACGAGTTGGACCAGTCTAACTCGCCGAAGGGGCGAGTTGGGCCGACTGAATTAACTAACTTGCCCATACGGCGAGTTGGGCGAGTCCAATTCGCTGAACGGGCGAGTTAGGCCGACCAAACCGACCAACTCACCCATTTGGCGAGTTAGATTGACCAAGCTGACGAACTCGTCTGTTTGGCGAGTTGGATCGAACAAGATGACCAACTAGACTGTTCGGCGAGTTGGGTCGGACGAGCAATCCAACTCACCCATTCAGCGAGTTGAATGCGTCCATTCATTTTCATCCCGTCCCCGTAACTCCTTCCTAAATTGGATTGAACTCGTTCTTGTTTCTTCTCCATCGGAATTGGTGTTGGAACTTTACTGCAAGAACTCGTTTCCTCGTATAAAGTTTGAATTGAACGTGTAAAACGGCTACGGTTAACTTAACACATAAGATTGGCTGCACTATACAAAAATTTGAACTCTCATGGAAATCGTTGTCGTTTCAGAAGCGCTCTTTCGACAAAATTGTGAAAACGTTTAAAGACAAAAAACAGCCCGAGAAGGTCTAAAACTCGGCTAAAAGCCCACTCGCCGTTTTACACAAAAAGAGCCCAATTGAAATGACGGTATATCTATTATTTTGCAGGAAGAGATAAATGATAAGTGCAGAAGATAAATGTCAAGATTCCAAGATAATGATGAAGATCGAGATAAAAAGGAATATTTCTGCGAAACATTAAACTTGACCTAGGGGCAAAAAAGGAAAGGGGGAACCGACCCAGAAGGCATATATAAGGGGAGCGAAAGCAAAAGACAAAGGGATCCGAAGATTTAGATCAAAAGAAATTCTAGCTTAGAAGAACATATAGCTTAGGTGGCTAGAACAGCAGAGTTATTCTTAGACGTTTCTCCATCTATGTTCGACGATTCTAATTTATTTAGACTCTAAAACTCATTGCACTTAGAAACCCTAAGCTTTATTCTCGACAAGCTCGGTTTCTATGACAAGCACTCGATTACCAGACGAACTTGCTCTGGCTGTTCAATCTCTTGGTCCACTCTTTTAATTGAACTACATCCGACTTGATCCTCGAGAGGGGTACGTACGCAGCCTTTCTTAAGGTCCAGTCCCAAATCATTCAAACTTTTTTCGTATTTTCTGTCGACTGCTAAGCGAGTTGCAGCCACATAGGTTTCTCTCAACATAGGTGGTAGAGCTAGCAAACTTAGTCTCGTTTTACCGCTTGTGTTATACAATTTCCATGGTGATCCCGTTTCCAGACAAGCTTCATGTACGCTTTGTCTCTGGAGCACTCGTACGCAAACTCAAAATAAAAATCGGTTGTTTTCTAAATTCGTTTTGTTATCTTTTCATACTTTCCGCGTTTATTCGATTACTTGTCATTGGCTCTCGCAGAAAATTAGGGAACTCAGGAAAAGTTAGGGTTTCTTGACTTTCCTTAATTTATGGAAATAAACGGTGTGAATTTCGGTTCCCACATTTGTTGCAGGAGAAGAGCTTAGACCAGGCGAGTCTTTAATCTAAACCGAGAAGTGGTTTGTGTGTGAACCGCATGGGTGTGTGGTAGCCACCATGCGTGTGTTTGTATATGTGATTTTGTGTTATTGATTGTGTGCTTAAGATTGATAGCATGCTTGTTTAATTGTTTAAGTTGTTGTTTGCATGCTTGTCTAGATAGTAGTTAAACTGCATACTTGTGTAGAATTGTTATAGCATGTTTATCTACACTTGATTGAGAATAGCATGCATTGTGTTTAAGATTGTGTAGAGTTATTTTCGAGATAATGTGGTTTGGTAGCATGCATTGTGTAGTTGAGTTGTAGCATGCCTATCTAGACATTGTGTTAGTCGCATGTAGATTGAGTGGTACTCTCTCATGCTGTTGATTTGTGTTAAGCATGTGTGATTGCATATTACTAAGTTGAAAATATTGCATGGGTTGCATTTAGAGAGTCTTGTGGGAACCGGAATTCGCATTGTCGGTTTCCGTTGAAATAGAAACGCAGGGTAAACCTTAGTTTCCCAAAGGTCCTGAATATCTGCTAAACCACACGTCAGTCAGTCAGAATACAAAGTAAATATCAAAAAGCAAAGTATGAATGAAAAGAGAGAAAATAGATGTCTTATTCTGAATTTGCGTATGAGCGTTTACAACAGGATAGAAGCATCAGCTATGAGAGCTGTCGGCGAGATCCCTAGTTATAATAATCTAATACTGCAAAACCCTAGTTGAGTCGCAGCTCCAATAACAAAAACGGAAAGTTTCCTAAATACTCTAAGTGCTAAGCTATGTTTGCTCTGAGCGAAGATTTTCGTGTGTCCTCTGCATCATCACCCTTGAAGTCCTTATATAATCCTCTAGAGGCAGTTTGCTCTTTCCTCTTATGCCCTCGATCTTCAAGATTATCTTCGGAAACCTAACATTTATCCTCCGATCTTGACATTTATCTTCCCAACTTAACATTTATCCCTTCCTGCAAAATAAAAGATAAACCGTCACAAAGTTTAGGCTTGCCCTCAGGTAAAATCACGAGTGGCCTTTGGCCGAGTTTTAGATCTCATCGGGCCATTTTACGACTTAGGAGATTCTACGATTTTGTTGAAGTAGCATTGCTAAAATGACATCATCCGAGAGTTAGGATCTTTCGTATGGGATGCATGATTCTAGGTGTTTAGTTAACTGTTACTGTCTCATACGATTTATACGATCCTTTCTCGAGAAAACAAGTTCTTTTGGTAAGATTCCAATGTCAATCCTGATCGATACGGAACAATGATAAGTTCGATCAAGTATCAAGAGAGGGAGTTAACGGGGATGAGGTGAAAATGGATTGATTGATATAACTTGCCGAACGAGCGAATTGGATTGCTCGTGCCACCCAAATCGCCCCTATGGCAAGTTGGTCGGTCCTTGCCATCCAACTTGTCATACGGGAGAATTAGTCGGTTCGAGCCGTCCAACTCACCATACGGGTGAGTTGGTCGGCCCATGTGGCTTGATATGCCCGTTCGACAAGATCGACGTCTCGCTCGGCCATCTTCGCCGTTCGGAGAGTTAGATCAAGTCTTCTAATTGTTTCGTTGTATTGCCTTTCGCGGATATGTTTTCCCTTTTTTCGAGGCATTATCCCTTTCTTGCACAAAGAGCGTACTCTCCCGGCAGGTTTCAGATGTTGATTCCGTCATAACCGATTTTGACCCCAACAGTTAGCCCCCAGCTCGTCGGAACTGTGATGTTCTTGCGAGAGTTTTTAAACATATTGGATGAATTAGGCGGAATTCGAAGTCCGAAGCCTGGAGGTGAAATAGTAAATTCTTTCTTCTATAAGTATGTGGAGTGGTTTCACAGATTCTTCACATTTTCACAAACTCTATTAAGAATCAAAATATTTTCTCTTCTCTTTCATTCCTTTGATAAAAGAGAAAGTTATGTCTTTGAGAAGAAAGGTTTCCTCAAAGTCTCATGAAGACCGTTATGTCCCCCATGGTTCCAGCTCACAATGCAACGATGCTGTACCAAAAGTAAAATTCTCGGCTCTTGGTCGACCCTGGAGAAGCCAAGGCGTATTGGGCTGCCAAGGGAGACGTGAACCCCCATACCTGGTATGTGGGCCTTACCTCGGTTTCAAGCCAACCCCGTATAGGGTTGTTCAAGCAAAACTTGTCCGAATGGGCTGGATACCATC
Organism: Moricandia arvensis; assembly: GCA_905132765.1. Classification (NCBI taxonomy): domain Eukaryota; kingdom Viridiplantae; phylum Streptophyta; class Magnoliopsida; order Brassicales; family Brassicaceae; genus Moricandia; species Moricandia arvensis. The sequence goes on along the minus strand of CAJHQP010000845.1, from coordinate 79,995 downwards.
CGGAGCAACTGTCGAGTTCTAGAATCGGTCGAGTTTTGTCTTCTGAAGGCTGGAGTGGGTGCTGAGTCGCCGCCCGAGGGTTATTTTACGTGTTACGAGGCGTACTTGACACAATGTCATTTATGATTTACCATTCCCGAGTCCATAGTGCAACTTCTTGATTGTTCCAAAATATCGATTAGTCAAATAAATCCGTGTGGTCTTTAGCACATTGCCAGGATCCTCGTGCTGAGATACGAGCTGGGTATAACCGTTGATGCCAACCATCTCGACGCTTTTCTTAAACCAACCGGGAACTCTTCCTTATTCAGTTGAGGCCCAGGTCGGGGATGACGATCATAAGCAAATTTTTGTCAAACTATCACGAATGGCGGAAGCACTTCTATTTTTGTGTGTGTTAACGCTCCGTCCGTTGAAGCAAGCGGCCTCCCCGTCTTTAGGACTAGATGGGGTCTAAAAAGTATCCTTGGCCAAGTGTAGCCCATTTTTCTCTTCTCCCTCCTTTTTGTTTTAGAGAAATTTGATTTCTAATATGCTTTGTTTACTTTTTGTTTCCAGAGACCAATCCCTTTCCTCCGAGTCTGGACGGTCTGGTTACCATCCGAGACTTGCTTCGCGGTCGCTCATGTTTTTGGGAAATGTTTAGCCCGAAAAGGGTCTGTCGTGCCATTGCTCTCCACCGTTCTTGGCACCGGCCAGAATTACCATTTGAGGAAGGATCGGAGGCGTCCATGGACCGATTTTTTCAGTGCACGGCTCGCACAAAAGAAGAACGACCAAAGAATCGGAAGGAAAAACACATTTCTGTCGAGGACAAAGTGGTTAATGAGTGGTGTTCCTCCGATAATATACTAAGGGATTTCCTGAATAGTTAGGTAACAGAAGTAGTGGCGAACGGGACGATCTCGACGAGCTGCTTGGTTTTGATTATCCTCCGGGCGCAGCTGGATTTAGCAAGGCACGGAAGTTTTCCCAAGCATCACGGATGGTCAATGGGGTAAGCTTTTACTGTCCTTTTTCGAGGGAAGAATTTTTTTTGACTTTGAGTTATTTCACAGGGTTTCCTTATGATGAACCGAGCTCTTTACGCGAGCTGTCAGGAGGCACCTATGGCTCAGTTCAGGGCCGAGACAGCCAATAATGAGATCGCTCGTTTGAGAGATGAGCTGCAAAGTTCCCGTCGCGTTGGAGGTTCATCGTGCCTATAGGCGAGGGAAAAGAGAGATGGCAGAGGTCATGAAAACCCATCGTGAAAAGTTCCCGTATGAGTTCGAAGAGCTTATGAAGGGCTACAAGAACTTTGGGGATTATCGCGAGTGCCGTGGTGCCGTGGGCGGGCTATACCTCACGCAGGCTCCTGATTATTCGTTTGGTGCCAAATATGCGAGGCAGACCGGGCATATGAACGAGAGGGACAGAGACTTTGTGATTCCTCAGATAGAAGAGCGGATTTGGGAACAGTGGGACCCGATTCCTGTTCTTCCCACACGGTGGAGGCTGAGGTGGGGAATTCCGACAAGACAGGTGAGGTAAACCAGCCGACGGCTCCTCTGGATGTCAACAATTATTCGCTCGGTAGATCGATGACCGGGTGGTTTGATTTTGATGAATAGTTGCGAGGTTGCGACTGATTTGAGAATGCTTCTCTTTTATATTATTGCACTTTTCTGTTTTGTTTGTTTGTCGGCCGAATGTGGTCGTATGTAGCGGGATTTTCCGGGTGTGGCTTGAATCCCTATATATTATTAACTCTTATGCAAACAGTGTATGTTATGATAATTAGGTGTTTTCAGAAAGATGTTTGTGTTTTGTTTTAGTATAGAGAGAAAACTCGAGTTGTCATCTCGACTTCCTCTCTATTTTGCAGATCATCCTATTTGCTGTTCGTGCGAGATGTTCGAGAAGTTTTCTAAGTTTCGGGAACGTTTAGATACAGATGAAGAGAGATGCTTTTATGATCTCGTATCTTTTGATATCATGCCTTGAGACGTTAGAGACAAGTGTGCTGGGTTTAGGGCAAGACTTACGTTTACTTTTGGTTTAAGGCTTTGCGATGACTAATCGGCTTTCGTTTTGCCTATTTTCGATTTTAACCTGACTCCGTTCCGATTTAAAGTCCGCGATAGGTTCTCGGCTTATATGACTTGTCGAGCATCTCTTCGGGGACAATTTGCAAGTCTCCGGAATGTGCTGACCAAAATTTTGGATTTCTTTTATAGCGTGTTGTTTATCCTAGTTGGATGTGAGAGGATCTGTCCTTAAGACAGACTTGGGTGCGTTTGTTTAAGACGGCTAAATTGCTCAGCAGGGCCAATCAGCGAGTTTTTTGGTAGTCGCGATTTGTGTGGGGGTGTATTCTTGAAAATTCAGACGACGTCTCGCCTATTTTTTTCGAAAACTCACTTTGCGTAAGTAATGCTTTGAGCGTAGGGAACCAGGATCTTGTGCTTTGGTCGGGAGTTGATTACTCGACCAAGATGAGATGGTGTTGAGTTGATCCGTTCTGAGGTAGAATGATTTTTTGCGAGTTTCCCTTTCCGGGATGGTGTGCTAATCGTTCGGCTTGTGTATGGATGTATAGCATAGTCTTTCTTTGCGGAGAATAGGTCAATTTGCGAATTTATAAAGAAGTATTTATTGAAAAAGTTTTTAAAATATCGAGTACAATGCATCAAAAATTTTATTTCTGAAGGTGGGAATATACGAGTGTTCGTATATGTACCCACTCCCCCCTTTTTTAGAGAGGGGGATAACTAAATTCTACTTTTGGCGAGTTGCCTACGTACCTCTTTCGAGGATCAAGCCATCTTGTAGTTCTGTTTATTTGGGTGAGTCTGTTTACTCGGCCGTCGTGTTTGTGTCGACTGCGTCAATTGCTGAGTCGACGTCTTTCGTCGTACTGGTCTTTTTTTAAGGGATGGACGCGTTGGGCGCTGGAACTGGTTGTTCGTTGGTCGTTGCTAGGATCGACGGTTCTGGGTCATCTTTGCCCGAAGTACTTTTGGCTGACGCATACGCTATCACAGGGCACTTGGCCTTTGTCATCGCTGTGTTCGTGATCTGTCTTAGCTTGTGCTCGGCAAAAAAGGAACCAGCGTCTCTGCTGCTTCTGGCATCCCCAAATTACGGTAATCCCGTTGTGAGTTGGGAACTTAATGCCTAAGTGGTAAATTGATGGGACTTCCTTCATGGCGTTCAGCCAAGGCGTGCCCATGTTGACGTTGTAGATGGTTGGGTGGTCGACGACCGCGAAATCGAGGATCTTGGTGACTTCTTTCGCCACAACGGGTAACTTGATAGATCCGAAGGTCATTTATGTTGTGCCAAAGAAACTGGTTAGCGGCTTCGGAGTTGGTACAACTTCGCATAAATCTATGTTCATCCGCTTTAGAGTGTCGCAAAAGATGACGTTGACAGTGCTGCCGGTATCGATGAGAACCCTAGCGACCTCGAGATCTCTTATGACGAGATCAATTACGAGTGGATCGCAGTGTGGCTGGTCGATTCCTCTGGCTTCTTCTTCGTCGAAAGTGATTTTCCTTTTGGAGTGTCATTGATCGCGGGCCAGGTCATCGAATTCGCGCTCGCCTCGGCTTTGCGCTGATAAGTTTTGATGTCCGTGACGATATCGCTGCAGAATTGTGACCCTCCGGTGATCATGTTTATCCTGCAACGGTTTCTGTCGTTGCCGTTATCGTACTCCCTTCTTCAGCGTTTTTCTCCTGATTGGTCCCCTTTGGAATGTTTCTCCGTTTGAGGAGTCCTGTCGATTTTCGGGGGACGATCTGAGTCGCGGATGAGATCTTTCACACTGGAAACTTCTGAGAGTTCTTCGGAGAGCAGCTTCGCGGCCAATCATGCGCCGAGAACTTTGCAGTTAATGGTCGAGTGTCCGCACATTTGATGAAAGTCGCAGAAGGAGTTTTTGTCATAATTTGGATTTCTGGTCCACGTATTACCCGTCGTCCGTCCTTGCTCCGATCCGAAGTTAATAGCGTAGCTATGAGCTCCCTGCGTTTCTTCGTCTCCACGTTTGACGCTTCTGTCGTTTCGAGAGTTTTTCTTTTTTTGACTTCTGATCTGATCCTGAATCCTTTGATGCATTTTTCGATGGCTTCCATTTCTGGGCCAAGACCCTCTGGGTCAAGTATCCAGAACAAAGAGAAAGGTTTGAAAGTGTGGGAACTCGCCTATTGTCAGCAACCATACCTTAAACAGAATCTCTGAACCGTACATACAGTTTAACTAGGAAAATACACCTTTACCGAAATCCCACTGACCGCTGTTCAAACCGGCTCCATACTCTATATCTCAACCCTGCAAAAGTTACACCTTCCAGACAAAACTCCTTACATTCAATTAAGAGAGGTGTGAGCTTCTTATCACAGTTATCATTTAAGCTAGACGGTCTAGGTATGGGACATGCCTTTAAGTGGAGCTAATAAGTGTTTAGGGATTCCCATTTCTTTGTAGAGGATTCAGGATATCGCACAAACTTGCAAGAATGGGTAGATCAATTGATGCCCAGAGCTTCAACTCGGTTTTGCATGTTCTTCTGTTGGAATGACTGCTCTGATCGTCCACTTGTTCTCCATCTTTTCAGTTTGGTAGCCATTCTTTTCGCTCAACCTACCCAATGGTTTATGTTACCTTAGGAACTTCCCCTTCTCCATCACCTTATTCTCGTGTTTTTTATATAATACTGGTGACGTGACGAAGGAGGTAAAACATACTGATTCTGAACTACCACTAGTGGTTCTGATTACACACTTAACCTGATTTATAGACCCCCACTTCTTGAACACTTTTAAGTCGTCATCTCTCCTTCTAGAACACTTTTCTGCTACAGTAACGAGTAAGAGGCTGCGTCGATCCTTTCATTTCTGGCCTTTTTGCACATATTTGCACATAAGATACTGAAAAGCAAAGTGCATGAGGGTGGAATAAAGGCTTAAAGGGTCAATATGGGTACTAGCTAAGAATGGGCTAGCCACTCAGGGTTGGCAAGATAGATAGAAAGAAAGAAGTCATGAGTGTAATCATGTTTCCCTAATCTAATGCCCACGACAAGAAGAATTGCAGTCAATATTAGGTTCAGGTTAAATAGAGTTAATTCTTTCCAGAATAACCTTGACAAGCCAAAAGCTTATGGAGAACAAGATGAGGTCCTATCAGGGTGGGTGCTCCAGGTCCACATGTGTGTCTTTCATAACTGCTAAGGTCACTGAATAAGATAATGAAAGCACGAGGGTGGTTAATACACATGATGAGGTCATAATTCCCACAAAAGGTTTTGACTGACTTGATTTTAAAATTGCCTCGATAAAATATAAAAAGACTCAAGACTGACTTAAAACTTAAAGCTAAAGAAAACACACGAAATTAGTAGCAGATAAGTGTCTCTACTAGCCTTACTTCACACCATCCCTGGTGTGAAAATAAATACAAGGAGGGCCAAAACAATAAACAAATGCATGAAAATAAAAGAGTTTAAATGGATAAGGCAATGGGGTTAGAATATGGGTCGCTCAGTCAGTCTCCTCGCTGTCCGACTGACCAGCATACCGCCTGTTCCGCCTTCTCTGCACAGTCGCCTGATACTGCTCCTCTGTACCCGAAGTCCTAACTTGCTCTTTACCTGCAAGATGCTCACCCCTGGCATATGTTCTCCTCCCGTAGAAGGAGAACCCAAACAGCGACTGGTAATTGCCCTGAAAATCCTTTTCAGGAGGCTGTTGTTCTTGCACTGAGAGTCCACCATCCAGCGGCGGTATGTCGCGTCATCTGCATCATCTGCAAACGGTCCCAGATCATATGTGGTTTTGTCGTCAGGTGTGACATCCTCAAGATCCTCCATGAATGTGTCAGGTAGGGTGCTCGCGGATCGGCACCAAGGAACTCAGGTACCGGGAGGAAACAAATGTTCTCGAATACATCCAAACGAGTGATGGCTTGTTGTGACATTGTGCAGTAGAGCTTGTTTCCCTCCTTACTTTAGAAACTGTATGTGCTCTCATCTCGCAGATGTGGTAAGTGATAAAGTAGGGGAGATCAATGTACTCTATGTCGGCGTTGAACTTGTAGGAGCTAAGATCGATCTCGAAGTGCCAGAACAGAGGAGTAATTAAGCTGCCACACCGGTCCTTTGTCTGTGAACCCTTCATGAGTCTGAAATTCTTGTCATAGAATATCGAGATGAGGTGGAAACCTGGTTTTGTGGTCGGTGAGAGCAGTAGAATATCTGGTCCTGAGGCTCTTATCTCATTCTTAAATCCTGCCTACAGCATTCGCAGTTCCCCAGTGGTGACCTTTGAAGTTTGGTCCTTTGTAAACAAGAGGTTGCTCAGGGCCTTGGCAACTATCCTGAGTGTTATTGCGGATGTGGAACTGTTTTGCCAAGTGGGGTTTGAACTTCCCTGCTGCTATGAGATCTTAAAGGGCCTGAGTACGGCTGAACTTGTTCAGAATAGAGACTCCCTTCGGCTCCTCTGCTATATCTTAAATATCTGTGAGCTTGTCCAGCGAGAGGGAGCAGTATTTCCCATTGGCGATGAAGGAGAAGGAGCAGTTGTTGAAGGTGGGATGGTCAGGGTCCTCGTACGAGATCTCGTATGTAATGATTGCTTGCCTAACCAGGTCTGGGAATCGGATGTGCGGTTGGTAGCAGAGATCAGCTATTCATTGTGCCATGAGAGTTGAGTGCACATCCTCATCAAGTCCGAGTTGAGAGAGGACCTTAGAGTGAACGAAGCGATAGGCAAGATGTTGATGTTGAGGAGAGCATTGTAGCAGCGAGAATTCTCCTTATCCCAACCTTCAACATTGAAATAGAGAAGGTTTGGGTCATCAATGTTGATGGGTTATCCCTCTCTTTCACGGGCCCATGGGTATGTCGATGGGGCCGAACCGTTTGGTGTCGCGTGAGGGGGTGTGCATGTGATGCGGTTTGTGGCTTTGACTGCCTTTTGCTTGGTTGGAGACATTTGTAAGACAAAGAATACACAACCAAAAGCAGTTCCGAACATTGGGTTAACCAAAACAGATGGCAGCTTTTGTGGTACCAATCTAGTAGATGCTCAATCCATTCTTTTGTTCAGTAAACCCATCATTGAAATCATATATAAACAGCATAACAAATGCTATAATATCCAAACTTCATTGTCTATCTTAAACAAGCAATCGGTTATTTTTTTTTTACAAATCCTAAAATCTAAATTGATCAATCTAAACGCAAAGGAAGCGGAATAGTCAAAGATATCTGTTAAACCCCTCTCTCAAACACTCAAACAGATTCATTCAATTGATTTACATTCTACTCAATTCAACTTCTTTTATCAATCCTAACAGCAAGAGGAGAGGTCGATTCAAACTTAATCCTTAAATCGATCTATGGAAAACCAAAAGAAGTTGAAGAGTTTGACCCCTAAAACCGTTCGTTCGTCGTGTGAGGAAAAAATGGATTGCGCCTCTAACCTTCCTTGATTGGAGAATTTGATTGTGGAATCAGAGAAAGCTTAAGAAATAATCCAAGTTAGCACCAAAAATTACTCAAATCCGTGAAAATTTAAGAAAGTTAGGGTTTTGGAAAAACTTTGATGAAATCACACAAGGAGAGGATGGGTTTGTGGAGAGGTAGAAGGAAGAGAGAGACTCGTAAATAGACCCTACATTTTTTTTATATTTTTTTGGGTCTGAGATGCTTACTTGTGCGGAGCAATTTCTCTGAACGGGAGCAGTCTAGTGGTTGCTCCCATCAAGAATCTTGGGTTTCTGATTTTTAACCTGCATTTAGAATAAAAAAAGAAAGGTTTAAACACATAAATTCAGAAATATTTACACTCCCCAGTGGGTTGACTCTCACCAAGCGCTTAGTTTAAATCACTAGCTTGATTTGGTTAGCCAATTAGGCTAGAGCAGGATCGCTTAGGGGAATTTCTTCTCCCTCTGCGATAGTTGTTTCGGCAAACTATGGCTTTAGAAACGGACTAAGGTAATGGATGTGGCCATCGAACCATCGCCCTAGACCACCGAATGGGTTGGTCGGCTCAACAGGTTGGTTTCGGGCTGGTTACATCCAATCTCTTCCTTTTCTATTTTAATTACTTCTTCTTCTTCCCATTTACATTTGTGTGACTAATAGTGTGGGTTGGTGTCAGATTTGACATGGTAAAGAGCCAAGGTCATGTACAGTTGAAACCAACCATGGATCATGGTTAATGGCCGAATGGGCATATTGTCTGTTTGGTCATGGCTATGGATCAGGTGGATTTTGTTTATCAAAGGCAAAAGCCGTGTGTTATTGGGATTGATTTGGCTATTGCGCCAAGGCCTTGGGTCGGGCCAAGTAAAGAGGACCAAGGCGCAAGGGCCGGTTTTAGAAATGGTCCAACAGACCATGGTTTGGATCGGTTTGACAAGTTTGATTGTGGACTTACCAGGAGGGATATTTTGCACACAAAAAGGTTAACCTAGGCCTTTGTCCGGTTCAGGTAAGAAGTCCATGGCTGATACACTAAAAATGAACCTTTGCTACTGTCAAGTTAACAGTGTTATTGTAATATGTTTATATTCAATTCTAGAAGACCATTTTAAACTTTACTTTTATAGGATCAGTATCAAGCTAAAACAATAATGTGGTTGTGGATTAGTTTAAACATAGCAAGCAAGTAACACAATAGGATTGGTTTTCAGATGATTAAAGAGACAGCCTAGGGTTACTTCATCAGGTGTCAAATGCGTGCACACCAAGCAATTATTCAAGTTCGGTGTTAAACTAGTCTAGAACTCGGATTACTCAAGATAGAACAGCCCACTTTCGTGAAACTCTTCCCTTTGTGAATAGATCTTGATACCTAAAATCTCTCTTGGATCAAGATGCGAAAGCAAGCCTTAGAGATCAAGTCATATAGGTTCACAAACCACCCTAATATCTACTCTCGCTGATTATGGATGCACAGCATATTCATAACAGATCTAGCAACCAATATCACGGTTACTGGACTTCTTAAACTTAGATTCATACATCAAGTCATCAGTTTAATGCAATCAGTAAGAGAAGTTATGGAGAAAGACAAACGATAGATGCACTTATCTATGCTTAGCTCGCGGTTGCAAGACCCTAGACCAACTAGCTGACTACTCAGCCAAAACACAAGAACACAAAGACATAGATTCTGAATAATAGTTCATGCGATTAATAATAGAAATGAGAGGGTTCAAAGTGATCTTCTCTAAGGAGAGAGATGAAGCCGTCTCGCTTACAAGTCGCAAATCGAATAGTACAAAAGCTCTCTCTAGGTTTCTTGAGTAAAAACTGAGATAAAAAAGGAAAAATAGAATATATAGGGAAGCCACAGACAATTAATATGAAAATATCGGGAAATTAGGGCAACTCCCGAAATAGAATCTTGGTTTCTCTTAATATCGGGAACAGTTTGTCGGTTGCTCCGCACACTCGGGACAGCCTGCAAGGTTGTTCCGCTCGTGAAAGACTTCGATTCGGGTTCTTTCTTGACTCTTTTTCTATAAATGTTCTTACTTGCCTCTTCTGTAACTCCAGACTTGTAATGACTCAAAAGGACTAAAATGACTCGATAAAGACTCTGAATTAACTAAAAAAACGTGTGTTCAATGTGTTAAAAACACAATATATCAATTCTCTTAGACTTAGATCCTTGTTTGTCCTCAAACAATGTCAAGTATCCAGAACAAAGAGAAAGGTTTGAAAGTGTGGGAACTCGCCTATTGTCAGCAACCATACCTTAAACATAATCTCTGAACCGTACATACAATTTAACTAGGAAAATACACCCTTACCGAAATCCCACTGACCGCTGTTCAAACTGGCTCCATACTCTATATCTTAACCCTGAAAAAGTTACACCTTCCAGACAAAACTCCTTACATTCTATTAAGAGAGGCGTGAGCTCTTTATCACAGTCATCATTTAGGCTAGACGGTCTAGGTATGGGACAGGCCTTTAAGTGGAGCTAATAAGTGTTTACGGATTACCATTTCTTTGTAGAGGATGCAGGATATTGTGCAAACTTGCAAGAATGGGTAGATCAATAGATGTCCAGAGCTTCAACTCGGTTTTGCCTGTTCTTCTGTTGGAATGACTGCTCTGATCGTCCACTTGTTCTCTGTCTCTTCAGGTTGGTAGCCATTCTTTTTGCTCAACCTACCCAGTGCCTTATGTTACGTTAGGAACTTCCCCTTCTCCATCACCTTATTCTCGTGTTTTTTTATATAATACTGGTGACGTGAAGAAGGAGGTAAAACATACTAATTCTGATAGACAACTAGTGGTTCTGATTACACAGTTAACCTGTTATATAGACCCCCACTTCTTGAACACTTTTAAGTCGTCTGCTCTTCTTCTGGAACACTTTTCTGCTGCAGTAACGAGTAAGAGGCTGCGTCGATCCTTTCATCTTCGGCTTCTTTGCACATATTTGCACGTAAGATACTGAAAAGCAAAGTGCATGAGGGTGGAATAAAGGCTTAAAGGGTCAATATGGGTATTAGCTAAGAATGGGCTAGCCACTCAGGGTTGGCAAGATAGATAGAAAGAAAGAAGTCATGAGTGTAATCATGTTTCCCTAATCTAATGCCCACGACAAGAAGAATTGCAGTCAATATTAGGTTCAGGTTAAATAGAGTTAATTCTTTCCAGAATAACCTTGACAAGCCGAAATCTTATGGAGAACAAGATGAGGTCCTGTCAGGGTGGGTGCTCCAGGTCCACATGTGTGTCATTCATCACTACTAAGGTCGCTGAAAATTAGTAGCAGATAAGTGTCTCCTCTAGACTTACTTCACACCATCCCTGGTGTGAAAATAAATACAAGGAGGGCCAAAACAATAAACAAATGCATGAAAATAAAAGAGTTTAAATGGATAAGACAATGGGGTTAGAATCTGGGTCGCTCAGTCAGTCTCCTCGCTGTCCGACTGACCAGCATACCGCCTGTTCCGCCTTCTCTGGACAGTCGCCTGATACTGCTCCTCTGTACCCGAAGTCCTAACTGGCTCTTTACCTGCATTATGCTCACCCCTGGCATATGTTATCCTCCCCTAGAAGGAGAACCTAAACAGCGACTGGTAATTGCCCTGAGAATCCTCTTCAGGAGGCTGTTGTTCTTGCACTGAGAGTCCACCATCCAGCGGCGGTATGTCGCGTCGTCTGCATCATCTGCAAACGGTCCCCAGATCATATGTGGTTTTGACGTCAGGTGTGACATCCTCGAGATCCTCCATGAATGTGTCAGGTGGGGGTGCTCGCGGATCGGCACCAAGGAACTCAGGTACCGGGAGGAAACAAATGTTCTCGAATACATCCAAACGAGTGATGGCTTGTTGTGACATTGTGCAGTAGAGCTTGTTTCCCTCCTTACTTTTGAAACTGTATGTGCTCTCATCTCGCAGGATGTGGTAAGTGATAAAGTAGGGGAGATCAATGTACTCTATGTCGGCATTGAACTTGTAGGAGCTGACATCGATCTCGAAGTGCCAGAACAGAGGAGTAATTAAGCTGCCACACCGATCCTTTGTCTGTGAACCCTTCATGAGTCTGAAATTCTTGTCATAGAATATCGAGATGAGGTGGAAACCTGGGTTTGTGGTCGGTGAGAGCAGTAGAATATCTGGTCCTGAGGCTCTTATCTCATTCTTAAATCCTGCCTACAGCATTCGCAGTTCCCCACTGGTGACCTTTGAACTTTGGTCCTTTGTAAACAAAAGGTTGCTCATGACCTTGGCAACTATCCTGAGTGTTATTGCGGATGTAGAACTGGTTTCCCTGCTGCTATGAGATCCCAAAGGGCCTGAGTACGGCTGAACTTCTTCAGAATAGAGACTCCCTTTGGCTCCTCTGCTATATCTTAAATATCTGTGAGCTTGTCCAGCGAGAGGGAGCAGTATTTCCCATTGGCGATGAAGGAGAAGGAGCAGTTGTTGAAGGTGGGATGGTCAGGGTCCTCGTACGAGATCTCGCATGTAATGATTGCTTGCCTAACCAGGTCTGGGAATCGGATGTGCGGTTGGTAGCAGAGATCAGCTATTCATTGTGCCATGAGAGTTGAGTGCACATCCTCGTCAAGTCTGAGTTAAGAGAGGACCTTAGAGTGAACGAAGCGATAGGCAAGATGTTGATGTGAGGAGAGCATTGTAGCAGCGAGCATTCTCCTTGTCCCAACTTTCAACATTGAAATAGAGAAGGTTTGGGTCATCAATGTTGATGGGTTATCCCTCTCTTTCACGGGCCCATGGGTATGTCGGTGGGGACGAACAGTTTGGTGTCGCGTGAGGGTTGGTGCATGTGATGCGGTTTGTGGCTTTGACTGCCTTTGCTTGGTTGGAGACATCTGTAAGACAAAGAATACACAACCAAAAGCAGTTCCGAACATTGGGTTGACCAAAACGATGGCAGCTTTTGTGGTACCAATCTAGTAGATGCTCAATCCATTCTTTTGTTCAGTAAACCCATCATTGAAATCATATATAAACAGCATACCAAATGCTCTAATATCCAAACTTCATTGTCAATCTTAAACAAGCAATCGATTTTTTTTTTACAAATCCTAAAATCTCAATTGATCAATCTAAACCCAAAGGAAGCAGAATAGTCAAAGATATCTGTTAACCCCTCTATCAAACACTCAAACAGATTCATTCAATTGATTTACATTCTACTCAATTCAACTTCTTTTATCAAACCTAACAGCAAGAGGAGAGGTCGATTCAAACTTAAACCTTAAATCAATCTATGGAAAATTAAAAGAAGTTGAAGAGTTTGACCCCTAAAACCGTTCGTTCGGCGTCTGAGGAAAAAATGGATTGCGCCTCTTACCTTCCTTGATTGGAGGATTTGATTGTGAAATCAGAGAAAGCTTGAGAAATAATCCAAACTAGAACTGCACCCGCTCACCGAGCGGGTATTAATTTAAATCTTGTTTCGTGATATAGTTATATGTTTTTACATGATGATATATTATATATAAAAATATACTTATCTTGACTAATTAGAAGTAAATATAAAGTCAACAAATATAATATGGTTATTCATTTGTAACGTCAATTGTATAATAAAATTTATATCCCGGTAAAAATAATGTCATTTGTTTACATATGAGTTTTTGTCAATTAATAAAAGAATTAGTTGGAATATTTTTAACAAAAGTATAATATTATTTCTATATTATTCATATATCTTATTAAAAACTTAGCACATGAAATCTATAATATTAATTTTTACTTATGTATTTATATTTTGTTTAATGATATTTTTAAGCATATAGGTTATTTGAATACTTTTAAGTTAATATAAACCTACCCGGACCCGGAAAGATCAACTCAAATCCCGTTTAAAAATTTATAATATCTACATGTAGTTTAGTTTTAGAACAACAAAAAATGATATCAAAAAACCGATTTCTATTCGGATAGATACTTGGATGAATATAAATAAATAAAAACTATTTATTAACCGGTTGGAATCATTGTCACGAATGAAATAATTTTATTCAAACATATGAAATTATTATGATTAACACGTAAAATAAGTGATGTTAATTATTATAATAAATATAACTAATTAAGTAATTAGAAAAAGAAGAAAAAAGATGTAATAAAATATTTTAAAATTTGGATAAGACAACATTCCTAATTAGTAGCTTTATTAAAATATTAATTGCTTCATTTATTATAGTGTAATAAATCGATTAAGTTAATTTGGATAAGACAATATTCCTTAATTGTAGCTTCATTAAAACAACAATAGCTTCATTAACTACTGTTGTAATAAATGACTAAATTTTAGCATTCTCAGATTTGTACTTCTGTTTTAATAATATAGATTAGCACCAAAAATCACTCAAATCCGTGAAAATTTAAGAAAGTTAGGGTTTTGGAAAAAATTTGATGAAATCACACAAGGAGAGGATGGGTTTGTGGGGAGGTAGAAGGAAGAGAGAGATTCTTAAATAGACCCTACGTTTTTTTATATTTTTTGGCTCTAAGATATTTACTTGTGCGGAGCAATTGCTCTGAACGGGAGCAGTCTAGTGGTTGCTCCCATCAAGAATCTCGGGTTTTCTGATTTTTAACCTGCAGCTAGAATAAAAAAAAAAGAAAGGTCTAAACACAGAAATTCAGAAATATTTACACTCCCCAGTGGGTTGACTCTCACCAAGCGTTTAGTTTAAGTCACTAGCTTGACTTGGTTAGCCGATTAGGCTAGAGCAGGATCGCTTAGGGGAATTTCTTCTCCCTCTGCGATAGTTGTCTCGGCAAATTATGGCTTTAGAAACTGACCATTGAAAACGAACTCTCCTCCTTTTGTGTCCAGCAACACAACAACTCTATAGGGGCGAACCTATTTGATAGTGAAAGGTCCTGACCATCTTGATCTCAACTTTCCAGGGAAAAAATTCTGCCTGGAATTAAAGAGCACATCTGGTAGTTTGGTGCAAAGCTTCTGCTGATAATTCTCTTTTCATGATAGGCCTTTGTTCGCTCCTTGTAATTTTTGAGCTTTCATAGGCCATATGCTTAATTTCGTCCAATTTATGGAACTGTAGGTAACGCCTTTCTGCTGCTGTTTTGATGTCCAAGTTGAGCAGCTTAACAGCCCATGCTGATTTATTCTCGAGCTCCAAATTGAAGACGACAGGCCTTACCGTACACCAAATTGTAGGGAGTGGCCACGATTGGTGTCTTATAGGCTGCTTTGTATGCCCAGAGAGCATTGTCGAGCTTGAGCCACCATTCCTTGCGCGTTGTGTTGACTGTTTTTGGAGAATGTTTTTTATTTCTCTATTCGAAACTTCCACCTGACCGCTGGTCTAAGGGTGATATGGAGTAGCTACCTAATGCTTGACATCATTCTTCTTCAACAGGCTTGCAAAGGTTTTGTTGATGAAGTGCCTGCCTCTATCACTAATCAACACTCAAGGTACTCTGAATATTGGAAAGATGATCGAATTGAACATCTTGATCTCTACTCTAGCATCATTCGTGGGACTAGCCAGCGCCCAACCCACTTAGATACGTAGTCAACTGACACGAGGATGTACATTCTTGAAGGATGATGGGAAAGGTCCAATGAAATCGATCCCCCAACAATCAAATACTTCGATTTCCAAGATGAAGTTCTGTGGCATTTCGTTTCTCCTACCGATATTAACTTGTCGCTGACATGAGCTACACGATGAGAATCCTGAAACATAGTTTTCCACTAGAAACTGGCTTGAAGGACGTTAGAGACGATCTTTAAGGTTGCAAAAGGCCCTGCATAAGAGGAGCCATGACAGTGGTAAAGAATTCCTGGAATTTCAGCTTCAGCTACACACCTACTGAATACTCCATCCTTGAAATGTCGGTACAAGTAAGGCTCATCCCAAAAATAGTGTCTCGTGTTCCTCAAGAACTTGCTCTTCTTTTTTCCAGTGAACTCCATTGGTTCTTTTTCAGAGGCTAAGTAGTTTGCGATCTCAGAAAAACATGGGAGATTCAGATATTCTTTTTGATCGCAGCAACAAAGTGCTCTGAGTTACCGGATCAGCTGGGGCGGAGCGGTGGAAAAGTTGTTCCCCCTAGAATGATCGAATATACATGTTCCACCATAAGAGTGTCATCTAGAGCAGTCTCTTCATCAATCTTCATTCTGAACAAGTGGTCTGCCACTCCATTCTTGATACCTTTCTTGTCCTTGATTTTGAGATCGAACTCCTGAAGTAGGAGAATCCATCGAAGAAACTGTGTCTTAGCATCCTTCTTCGTCAGAAAGTATCTCAAAGCTTCATGATCAGTGTGCACAACCACCTTAGAATCCACCAAATACAATCTGAACTTCTCAAAGGCAAAAATGATTGCCAACAGTTCCTTCTCAGTTGTGGCATAGCGACATTGTGCTTCATCTAGAGTCATGCTCGCATAATAGATTATGTGCAGCTTCTTATCCTTTCGCTGACCCAACACTGCTCCAACTGCGAAATCACTCACATAAGTCATGATCTCGAAATGAAGGTCCCAATCTGGAGGTTGCACGATCGGTGCATTGACAAGGACTCCTTGGATTGTATGAAATGCGGCCAAACAATCTCTAGGGAACTCGAACTTGGTCTCCTTGCAGAGCAGTTTAGTGAGTTGTCTTACGATTTTGGAGAAGTCTTTTATGAACCTCATGTAGAAACCATCATGCCCCATGAAGGTTCTGGTTCCCTTGACATAATTTGGTGGCTGTAAACTCATCATCATCTCTATATTTGCCTCGACTACTTCAATCCCCTTTTGAAATTTTATGACCTAGCATAATCCCATCTTGAACCATGAAGTGGCATTTATCCCAGTTAAGCACAAGGTGTTTTTCCTTACATCATTGGAGCACCCTGTACAAATTGACAAACAGACAAAAAAGGAGCTTCCATAGACACTAAAGTTATACATGAAAACTTCCATTATGTCTTCAATCAGGTCAGTAAACAGCGACATCATGCAACGCAGAAAAGTTGCAGGAGCATTGCACAGACCAAACGACATTCTTCTATAAGCGAACTTGTCATATGGGCATGTGAACGTCATTTTTTCCTGATCGTCTGGATAGATGGGTATCTGAAACAAAACTGAGTAACCATCTAAAAGCAATAGTATTGGTGGTTAGCCAATCTCTCGAGTATTTCATCAATAAAAGGAAGTGTAAAATGAACTTTGCGAGTTGCAGCATTTAATTTACGAAAATCAATGCACATGCGATGGCCAGTCACAGTCCTAGTTGGTATTCATATCATTCACTATCATAGTGATACCCCTTTTTACATGAACAAGGCTAACCCACGTACTATCAGAAATCGCATAGATTTCACCAGCCACAAGAAGTTTCATTATCTCCTTCTTTAAAACCTCTTTTAGATTTGGGTTTACCTCCTCTGATGCTCTACAAAAGTCATTTATTCATATTCTAGATGTATTCTATGCATGCAAAAATCAGGTGAAATGCCAAGAATGTCATCTAGTGAGGACCATAATGCCTTGCGCTATTTTCTCAACTCACGGAAAAGTTTAGCAATTTCCACATTATTGAGTTCAGCATTCACAATGACATGGTATGTGGAATTTGGTCCAAGAAACTCATACCTGAGTCTCGTGGGTAGGGGCTTGAGTTTGATATTTGGAGCTTTGAGCTTGCTCCATGAATCGTTGAGCAAGGTCACTGGCGTGCTTGTTAGCTTCAGAGTAGTCGCTCCGGTCACTTTAACATGATCGCTCTTCTCTCCCAGATTTAGGTAGGCGAACATCTTCTCCATACTTCTGGTTGAGTCCAGCATCTTGGCATATCCATCTGCGTCTATGTTGTGAACTTTCTGCTCAGACTGAGCCTGATCATAGCAACCTCCAATGGATCATCCGTTAGAATTTCCTCAATCATTCATTCTTGTGGACCCAATGCTTCATCTTCTCCATCCGCTGTGAAAGTTTGTCCATCCAACATTGGTTTCTTGAGCAGATTTTTCATCTCGAACTTTATCACAATGTCTCGCGGTTAGAGATCAATCCTCCCATTCCTTACATCAATCTTTTTAACAAATTGGGCATGGATGGTATCATCTAGATCGTATCAATTAGAGGTAGCTTGCTATTCAAGTTCTCCAACATTTTCAAACACTTCATCTCTTCTCGATCTTTTCTGGATTTCTTTGTTGGAACATGGTATGGTACCTTAGGCACGTAGACTCGAGCAGGAATGGTGGCAGTTTGTACTGCAGGAACAGCAGGTTCAGAATCAGCAGACCTCTTCCACTCGCCTTTTTTTTCATGAACATCCTCAGGAATTGGCTGTTCCGACTTCTTCTGCTTCCCTTTTTCTGCCGCAGATTTTTTTTTTAAGAACAAGCTCCATGAATGTTATTCCACTTCTCAGTTCTACTGCATTCCTTGGGGTTTTATCTGTTTTCCCAGGGAGTTCCCTTGCTGCCTCTTGACGCTTTCAGCCGTTTGAGAAATCTGAATTTCCATCTGCCTCATGTGACTTGAAACATTATCATACTTGGTGCTGAAGTCATTGAACATGTTATTCATCCTGGAATTGATGTCGGTGGTGGCCTGATTCAATGCCTTGACCTGAATATGCTGACCTTGAAACAGTTGTTGCATCATCATAGCTAGGCTTTTTAGCTCATCTTGCGGAGCAGTCGTAGTGGCCGGAGCAGCTTGCTGGTTGTTCTGCTGTTTCCCATTCTGGAACTGGTTGTTCTGCGCCTGACTGAGAACATAGCTCCTTGCTTGATAGTTCTGGGAATAAATCTTCTGATAACATGTATTCTGATAACATGTATTCTGCCCCTGACATGTAGTCTGGTGGTACTCCATTTGCACGGGTGAAACCACAGACTTTCTCAAAGTTCTCAATATGATCAGTCGAATTTTCTGCTGCTAGACCATTGAACATCTTCCTCTGCACTAAGTTGATCAAAGCAGGCTTGATCTCAAAGTACTGTATTGTGTAAGGTGGAGGGTTAATGGTAGAGCGCGTGGTAGGGAAGTTACGTGGAAGGTTTCTCTGCCCAATTGGAGCACCTTGCGCCTGCTGCTGCTGCTGATGAGCTTGCATGGTCTGCTGCATTTGCTGCATTTTCTGTTACATGAGTTCCATTTAAGCGGTAAGGTCATCCTCATTTCCATGATCACCCATAATGGTGTTAGTTGGCCTTGGCTGTTGACGGTTATGTCTTTCTAACCTTGCGAGTTCTTGGTTGCTGAGTATAACTAGTTCTCCTTGTGCGTTTCTCCGAGTATGTCCACTAGTCATGCACCTGCAACATTAGATGCATGAAATAGGATATAGCAGTTAGAAGTCTTAGACTAAATATATAACCAAAAAATAAAGGTAAAAAGCTGGTCCCCGTTGCAAGATAACCAAAACTTGAAACACTAAAAATGAACCTTTGCTATTTTCTAGTTAACAGTGTTGTTGTAATATGTTTAGATTCAATTCCAGAGAACTAGTTTACTGTTTACTTTTATAGGATCAATATCAAGCTAAAAATAATGTGGTTGTGGAGTAGTTTAAACTTAACAAGCAAGTAACACGATGGGAATGGTTTTCAGATGATTAAAGAGCCATCCAAGGGTTACTTCATCGGGTGTCAAATGCGTGCAAGCCAAGCAATTATTCAAGTTCGGTTTTAAACTAGTCTAGAACTTGGATCACTCAAGATAGAACAGCCCACTTTCGTAAAATTCTTCCCTTTGTGAATCGATCTTGATACCTAAACTCTCGCTTGGATAAAGATGCAATAGAAAGCCTTAGAGATCAAGTCAGATATGTACACAAAACACTCTAATATCTACTCTTGCTGACTAGGGATGCAAATCTTATTCATAACAAATCTTATTCTTACATCAAATGATCGGTTTAATGCAAGAAGTAAGAGAAGTTATGAAAAAAGACAAATGATAGATGCACTTATATATGCTTAGCTCGCGGTTTCAACACCCTAGAACCCTAGAATAACAAGCTGACTACTCAGCCATAACACAAGAACACAAAGACATAGATTCTGAATCATACTGCATGCGATTAATAATAGAAATAAGAGGGTTCAGAGTGATCTTCTCTAAGGGGAGAGATGAAGTCCTCTCCCCTACAAGTCACAAATCGTGTAGTACAAAGCTATGTCTAGGTTTCTTGCGTAAAAACTGAGATAATATATAAGAAATGAAAAAGAGAATATATAGGGGAGCCACAAGCGGTTAGTATGAAAAGATAGAAAAATTAGGGTAAATTCTGAAATAGAAACTTTGTTTCCTTAAATATTGAGAACAACTTTTTGGTTGCCCCGTACACTCAGAATAACCTGCAAGGTTGTTCCGCTCGTGAAAGACTTCAATTCGGGTTCTTTCTTGACTCTTTTGCTCCAAATGATCTTACTACCCTCCTGTGCAACTCTAGACATGTAATGACTCAAAAGGACTAAAACAACCTGATAAAGACTCGTAATTAACTAAGAAAGCGTATGTTCAATGTGTTCAAAACACAACATATCAATTCCCCAGACTTAGATCCTTGTTTGTCCTCAAACAATGTCAAGTATCCTGAACATGGAGAAAGGTTTGAAAGTGTGGGAACTCGCCTATTCCCAGCAACCATACCTTAACCACAAATCTTTGAACCGTACAAGCCGTTTAACTAGGACAACACACCCTTATTGAAATCCCACTGACTGCTGTTCAAACCGGCTCCATACTCTATATGTCAACCCTGCAAAAGTTAAACCTTCCAGACAAAACTCCTTACATTAAATTAAGAGAGGCGTGAGCGTCTTATCACAAGAACCATTTAGGGTAGACGTTCTAGGTATGGGAGAGAACTTTAAGTGTTTAAGTGGAGCTAATCAGTGTTTAGGGATTACCATTTCCTTGTAGAGGATGCATGATATCGCGCAAAATTGCAAGAGAGGATAAATCCATTGATGTCCATAGCCTCTACTCGTTTTTGCATGTTCTTCTTTTGGAACGACTGCTCTGATCATCCACATGTTCTCTATTTCTTCAGCTTGGTAGCGATTCTTTTTGCTCAACCTACCCAATGGCTTATGTTACCTTAGGAACTTTCCTTCCTCCATCACCTTATTCTTGTGTTTTTTTTAATATAATACTGGTGATGTGATGAAGGAGGTAAAAGATACTGATTCTGATATACCACTAGTGGTTCTGATTACACACTTAACCTGATTTATCGACCCCCACTTCTTGAACACTTTTAAGTTGCATGCTCTCCTTCTAGCACACTTTTCTGCTGCAGTAACGAGTAACAGGCTGCATTATCCTTTCTTCTCCGACCCTTTTGCACATATTTGCACAAAAGATACTGACAAGGCGGATTTTGGACTGACCAAGAGGGATATGTTGCACACAAAATGGCGAACCTAGGCCTTTGGCCGGTTAGGTAAGAAGTCAATGGCCTTTGGCCGGATTTGGATTGGAGACTTTCGATCCTAGATCCAAACCGTGTGGTCGGATCAGATCATGGGCAGTCCGATCCAGTTCTATGTGATGGCGAATGTATATATTATGAGTATATGGTCGAGTAGTTTAAACTATTTAGACTTGAGGTTTATGGGATTAGATTAGGGAACCGAACCATGCATTTCTAGACACGCTTGTTAGGATATCAGATTATATATGTATTGATGTTAGTCGATATGTGTGGTTTCAAGAACTGAGGTTGATCGTGATCAGACTAAGGATCCGTGAAGACTCAATTAGCGAGCAATTATGTGGTGTTTGGGTAGATCGTCTGAACTTATAATAGCTTATAGTGCCAACTGAACTTATGTATTGGATCTCATTTTATATTAATAAAATGTCGATTTTCCCCATTGTTTATACATGCTATTTTATTGTTTATGAACCTCATTTGCAATAAAAATGACTTAGGTAAATATCAGACTTAAAATTGAATCAAATGGGTGATTTGGACTAAGTGTGAGGACGCAAGTCCAAGTAGGTCTTGAACCTTATGAATGGGTCTTACAACATTCTTCTATGAAGTCGACGGCAATTTTCACATCCCCGATCCTAGATAGGATCATGTGACAGGCCATGGTTCCAGGAAATGAGCTGCAGATCACTCTGATCAAGAGGCAAACGATCTATGGTCAAAATATGGTTAAGTGAGGGAAAGAAACAAGTTAAAGGAGCTGAGCGAGTGTTACGGTAGCTGGACAAAGTAAATGGATAGGTCAACCATCTGGATGTAGCCCGACCAAGCTCAGTCAAGCTCAGTTCGACTTAGGTCAGCTCATTCAGCTGAGCTACCAGCTCACTCCGCTGGACCAGCTGGGGATAAGCTCAACTCAGCTGGACGGAGTGTTCTGGTCTTGGGCAGTTGGTCTGAGTCCGGGCCGGTGGTGGGCTGGTTGGTCCGGCCATGGTGGCTAGGGTTTGATGGGTCCTTGGGTAAGGCCGTGGGCTAAGCCTAGAGGGTAATGGTTTCTGTTTGGGCTTGATCTCGACCCAATAAAGGAGAGTTATAGGCGAGGGCGTGCATGCGGCCAAGAGGTGCAACCTACTGACCAAGTCATGCCCATTCGCCTAGCATGTTGTGCCTGTTTGTGGTGAAAGTCCTCGCCGATCATTCTCTATAAATAGGTACCCTCTCTGTTGATTTCTATCATCAATTGCAGAGTACAAACTCATAAAAATATCGTGAGAAAGAAAGAGAGAGAGTTTTGGACAAAAGGAAGGCCGATTGTGGTGGTTGTTTTCCAGCGACTTCAATCGCTTGGGGAAAGCATTTCCGATCAAGAATGGGAGAATCTAACAAGGGTAAGAACGTGGAGAACCCAGAGACTGGTTCCAAGTTATGTGGTAGACCGACGTTCCATTAGTTTAGACAGACGGCCCCAATGGCCGAGTCTATTGTTTGATCGGTTCGGTTGTTACATTTGTTTCCCCTTTATCTATTTTAATTACTTCTTCTTCAACGAGATGCCAAGGGTTGCAAGTATCAAAGGGTACAAGGACCAAAAGGTGCCATCGGCCAAAGGGTGCCATTGACCAAGAGGTGCATGTTTCCAAACGGTATCATTGGATGCGGTTCTGTCCGATCCATATGAATCAATCAATGGCTTGTATAGTCAGGGCATATACATGGTTCATTTAGCCGGGGTAATGAGTCTCAAGGTCCGATCGGTTGTCCAAACAATCTGGATTGGTTTGGGGTCTTACTCGGTTGTATGGATCCTGGCTTAGTGACGAATCAGGTAAGGAAGTATTGGGGCTTATGAGCCGGACTTCAAGAGTGGCCGGTTAAACCTAGACTTTATCCGGTTAGGCGGATTGGTCTATGGGGACAATACGGTTCTTGTCATGTTCTGTTGTTTTATTTGGACTGTCTATCTATTCTAAAGTTGTGTGGGGTGGTTGGATGATCGACTTTGGATACGGTAGATAGGTTCTGTTTATTCTCTTATTATATTGATTGAGGTTTATCACAGTTTTAGGAACAAAGCCAAGCATTGTAGAATCAACCGTTCTGTCTTCGGTTATGATTAATGCTTATGTTGATTATGGTTTCAGGAACTGAGGCTGATCATGGTCAAGCCAAGGAGCCATAAAGATTCTATCAGTGAGATGTTGTGTGACGTGTGGTTAGATGATGTTAGGGATGAGTTTCTTATCGTCTATGAGACTTGTAGTAAATTATGTATTGGATCACATACTGCTAGGTAGCACAAAGTAATTCATTCCATATTCTTTTATACTATCTGGTCGATTATTTATGAACCTCATATTTTCGAGTATGACTTAGTAAATAATTGATAAAAATGAATCAAACCAGCAATGTTTCTGGAAAGTAAGCCTAAGGGTCCAGTTGGGTCGGAAGACCAGGGTCGGGTTTTACAAGTGGTATCAGAGCAGAGTTGATTCTAAGATAGTGAGTTATGGTAGTCCACACACGCAGCCAGCTGATTAGGTCTTATGATGAGGTTTTTTCGATTTGCTTAGCCTTAGGAATTTTTGTGTGTTTATATGTTATGTTTCTATACTAACATTGTTTGGTTCCAAGTTTGAAAGAAGCAAATCAGGGAATGCTCAGAAGAACAAGGTAGTCGCTGGTCAGTCATGTCAGGTAGCCGCGGATGGCTTCAATTCGACTGTGCTACCAACTGATCCGGTTGGGACTAAAACAGGAGGGGGTTTACCTAGGGATACAGCTTACCTAGCTGGTATAAGGGCTGAGGATGTATGTATGCAGGAAAAGGAGTGGGAAGAGGAAGCAGAATCCTCTAACTCTGACGCACTGCTAACCAGGCTGTAGAACTGTCCATGAAGGACATACTGGAAGCCATGAAGGTTATGGGTAATCAGTTGACTGTGATGACACAGATGGTCACTTCTCTAGTGAACTCATCGATTGGTCAAGCAACCAAGGGCTACAGCTGTACCCATAGCAAATGGTCAGGCTGGTTATCTAGCCGAGGTGATTGAGATCGATCAACCAACAAGGTTCACGAGAAAGGTGGACTATCTGAGTTTGTTGGAACACATATCCCGTATGGGCACTAGACATTTCTCAGGTAGTACCGACCCGATCATAGCAGACGAGTGGAGAAGTCGGTTTGTCCGGAACTTCAACTCGACTTGTTGTCCCAAGGATTACAAACGAGGCATTGTGATCCACATCCTGGAAGGGGATGCGCATAATTGGTTGCTGGTTGTAGATAAGTGCACCAATGGGAACCTCCAAAGTTTTGCAGATTTCAATGTGAAATTCAACCGCAAATACTTTCCTGCAGAGGCATGGGACCGACTGGAATCAAAATTCCTAGATCTGGTCCAAGGCTGCAGGACCTTACGAGAGTACGAGGAGGAGTTCAACCGGCTTAGGCAGTTTTTGGGAAGGAAGCTTGAGGACGAGGCAGTCCAAGTTCGTCGGTTCATCTGTGGCCTGAGGCTCGAACAGATAACCAACTGTTCGATCCGCACCTTCAGCACTATTGCTGAGCTGGTGGAACATATGGCTCTGTTGGAGTCTAACTTGTCTGAGGAAGCTAAGCTTAAGACTTGGTCTTAGTCTACCCCGATCGGCAAGCCTAATGACCGCAAGAGGAAATGGGATCAGGTCAAAGGGAGTACGCCCCTGGTGACAGACCTGAGTTCCCAAAGTGTGGCAGACGCCATCCACGAGAATCCTAGAAGGCCATTGGGGCTTGTGGGCGTTGTGGCAGTATGGATCATTTTATTTGGGACTGCCCTCGACCAAGTCGGACTCAAGGCCAATCTGGTGCAAGCGACTCTCTGACTTGATTCCATTGCGGCAAGAGTGGACACTATCTGAAGGAGGGTCCCAAGCTGCAGGGAAGACAAGGGAAGGGTTGTGGAGACATGGGCAAGTCGACCCAGAGTAGGCCAACCACAACACCGAGGGTGTACGAGCTGTCCTGGGATGACAGCGCTTCTGGATCGTTTGAATCGGTCACTCGTAACATTATGAACTCATATTTTTAAATTCAGTAGTAACGCTTGGTTTGGAACCTAGAATGGTTAGGTTATTCTTATATGGGTCTCTGATATGGACCCTCATGATTGGTGGTGTGGAAACAGACGTAATTTTTGACACATGGGCTACACATAGTTTTGTGAGTCTAGAACTGGCCGGAAAGGGTCCGTTCTGTCTGGAATTTGGGGATAATTTGAGGTTAGTGAAGGCAGCCGGTGGGCAAGTCATGCATTCACTAGGCCTTATGACAAATGTCCCGGTGATGATCCAAGGTAAAAATTTACATGTGGACATTGTTCGTCTACAGAATCACAAAGTGATCCTAGGCATGGGTTGGTTGGGAAAGTATGGGGCCACTCTCGATTGCCACAAGGGTCATGTACGATTGGAGGCTGGACCTCACCCAATTGAGTACCAAAGTCTGAGTCCGTCTCTGGGGAAACAAGTGGTGTCAGCAGTCCGCACAAGACGAATGCTTAGACGGGGTTGAGAGGCCATTTTGGTCACAATCACCACTATGGAGCACGATAATTTTGTTGATCTGGAAGATCTGTCGGAGGACTCGTTGGTGTCTGGGTTCCCAGATGTGTTCCGTTCGCTACAGGGTGTCTGTAACGCCCGTGTTTCGAGGATCGAAGCTGGGACGATCCAAGGACTGTCTGATCGGACTGTGAGACTTACTGGTTGGATTGGATTATGCTAGAAAGAGGTGGCCAAAGCTGAATGGACTTTCCGTGGGTGGATATGAGCTGGATCGATGTCCAAGTAGTGGATGGAGTGAACCCATAGTCTAGATAAAGCTAGGATCAGATCTGTTTTGGAGCCAAACAAAGCTCGGTCAGTCGTTCTTACGCTCGGATTATGGCTAAGTAGTTCTATTTGCGATTTTGTGAAGTGTTCGGACAGCTCAAGAAAATATTCAAACAAAGCGGAATTTTCGGACAGCAATGGTCGGATCCGGACGAGTGTTGTCGGATTCGGACAGGACGGTTGAGCTGGTCGGCTGGACAGCGATTGTCGGAAATCAGACAAAACGGTTGGGAATGTCCGGACTAAGCTGATTGAGCTGATTCGAGTAGTAACGGTCTGATTCAGACATGTTTGGTTGGTTCGGACAAAGTTGATCGGAATTCAGACAGGATTGGTCCGATTAGGACAAAACAGTTGGGCTTGTCGGGTGGGACAGTCCACTGTAGCTCGATTTTCGCCTAAGTAATTTTGGCGGGAGTAGTTATCGAGAGGAAGAGCAAAAAGTCGCGCTGGGAAGGCAAAAGTGCGCGGGGAAGCGGTTATCACTTTTGGCCGAAGGGGAAAACCGTCAGAACGGTTACTTGGGCGGTTCCGCGGGTGAAAACTGCCCAACTGCTCATTTAATCGTCTCCTTAAGCGAGTTTTTGCCATTTTTCTTCACGAAAATGCTAAGGCATTCAGAGAGAAAACTCAAAGAGATTAAAGTGCGATCGAGTGGGAAACTTCGAGTTTTGGCCGGATCGATCATTTCCGAGTCCAGTACGTTCGTCTGTTGGGTGATTCCGACTGTTCGAGTGTTCGTAAGTCCGAGAAGAACTGCGCGAGAGGTGTCAGAAAGGCCGAATCAAACCGTATCATAACGACTCTAAAGACAAAGGTGAGTGCGCGACCGTAGTGTTAGTATTGAATCGTAGTCTGATTGATAAGAGTTGTTCTGTGTACTGATTGCTTGTCTAATTCGAATTATCTGCTTGTTCTGGCTTGAATCGTATAACCGGATCCTTCCATCGATGCATCTGGATCAGATCATGCGCCTAGATCCGTTTATGGCCTGCTAGGGCTTGATTGATTTGATGGCACTTTGGCTTGGATCGGTTATGTCGATCAAGTAACTGACTAGATGATAAGTATGTACGATTATCTGATTGACTGTATAGACTCGATTGCTTTACTTTGGCTAAGTGGGACGGGATGACCGCTCTCACTAAGCATTATGTTGCTTATGCCTCCTTTGTTTGGATGCAGATCAGGATCAGACCCGAAAGGGTAAATACATAGCTTGACCGCGGGACGAAGGCAGGAAGGAAGGATGGTGGATTTGGGTATATATAGGACGAGTTGAACTTGTAATAGCTTATTAGCAAACTCACTTGTTAACTCGAACCTCCGTTTATCTATCTAAATCTTTATTATGCTTGTTGACTTGTCTGAAAACGAACTGAAAATGCTAAAATAATTCTAAGTAAGAAAAGTTGGAAACTGGCCCAAGTCTAATCGAGGAAGTCGGTTCAGACTCGTACTGATGGTACGAAAAAATGGGTCGGGTCCCTTCAAGTGGTATCAGAGCGGAGTTTGGTTCTAGGACAGTCTTAAGTCTAGTGGGTAATGGGTTAAATCCATCATTCCAAGCCTGATTTCTCGCGGTATACTCTGTGTTCTGATTGAACTTAAGTTAGTTTTGACTAACTTACCTGTGAACTGATTGCAGATTGCAAAGAGTAACCGAAAGGCAAGGAGAAATGTGGGTGAAACTGGTTAATCATCCGGAAACAATGCTGCCCGAAATGTTGGGAACGAGGAAGTTGAGAATGCTGCTAATGTAGCGAATGTGACTGCAGCTGCTAGTGCTGCTGCGGCTCCTGTTGGAATGGAAGCCGTTCTGGCTATGCTAGCCCAAGTCTTGGCGAGACTTCCTGGGGTTGCAGTACCACCAGTGAACCCACCTGTTGTGGAAGAAGTTGAGCAAGTGGTGCAAGAGGAGGGAGAAGCACCAGCTGCGAGGAATCCGTTCTCTTTGAAAGTGATGGAACACATGCAGAAGCTGGGAACAAAGTTCTTTTTGGGTGGTTCCAAACCAGTGGAAGCAGATCAATGGATTGATAGGATAGAGCACAACTTTAACTCTATCCGTTGTCCTGTTGCCTACAAGAAGGACATTGTTGTCTACTACCTTGATGGTGATGCGCACATCTGGTGGCAAGGGGTGGAAGCTCGGATTGGTGCCAACTATTGCACCTGGGCCAACTTCAAGGCTGCCTTCTGTGAGAAGTACTTTCCAGAGGAAGCCTTTGATCGGCTTGAAGGAGCTTTCCTCAAACTGGAACAAGGAACTAAGTCTGTACGTGAGTATGAAGCTGAGTTCAACAGCCTGAAGAAGTATGCTGGACGTGAAGGAGAGACTGAGGGCTCCTTAGTCCGAAAGTTTATGTGTGGTCTAAGGGTTGATCTTCGAACCCGTTGTAAGATTCGCAGCTATGTTACCAAGGCGTAGTTGGTTGAAAAGGCTGCAGAACAGGAAGCTGGGATCATTGAAGAAACCAAAGCCTTTGGCTCTGGACCGCATGGCCAGTCTGGGAAGCATGCGGTGAAGAATCAAAAGATTGTGAAGACTGGTTCATCCAGCAAAGGGCATACACAACTCGCACTGTGTGTCCGACTTGTGGAAAAATGCATGCTTGACCGTGCCGTACTGCCTTGGGAGCTTGTCACCGTTGTGGTAGTATGGAGCATAAGGTCCGTGACTGCCCTGAGGAAGATCTGAGGCCAAAAAGCCAAGGAAAGAGTGCTGGGGAACGAGTGTGCTACAACTGTAGTGAAGCTGGGCACTTCAAGAACCAGTGTCCTAAGGATGCACAGCAAGCTGGGAAGCGTGCAAGTGATGGATCGCAGCCAGCTGCGAAGAGGCAGGCCTTCATGCCATGGGTGTACACAATCGGGGATGGAACCATGGACCCAAGCACTTCTCGTCCGATCACTGGTGAGTCATCCTATCTCTCACCTTTACCTTAAGAATTTCTGTGTGAAATTGGTTGTCTGTAGAATAGGTCCTTAGTTTCCGAGTGAACCTGTAGGGACCTTAGTCATGGGCGGAGTGGCAACCCATGTTCTGTTTGATTCCGGTGCATCTCACTGCTTTGTGCAACCTGGGATGGTTGGAATAGGAGAATTTCAGAAAAAAACCAGAAGGGGAAGTAGGACTGGGTGGAGCGGCTGGTGGTCAAGTCATGTACACTATGGGAAAGATCCGAAACGTCTCCGTGATGGTCGGTGAAGTGAACATGCCAGCCAATGATATAATTTGCCCAGTGAAGTCTTTTGATGTGATCCTTGGAATGGATTGCCTGGGGAAGTACAAGGCACATTTGGACTGTCATCGAGGCCGAGTTCAGTTTGAGACTGGCAGTGGAAAATTGGTTTATGAAGGGATAAAGCCAACAAATGGGAGCTTGATCATTTCATCACTCCAAGCAGAACGAATGTTAAAAAAGGGATGCGAAGCCTACTTGGCTGCAATCACTACTGTGGAAGTTGGACCGGATGCTGGGCTTGGAGTGATACCCATTGTAAAGGAGTATGATGACGTGTTCGCGTCTTTGACAGGACTACCACCGGACCGTTCTGATCCTTTCAGGATTGAGCTTGAACCTGGTACAACTCCAATCTCCAAAGCTCTATACCGGATGGCTCCAGCTGAAATGTCGGAGTTAAAGAAGCAACTGAGTGAATTGATGGAGAAAGGGTTTGTGCGACCAAGCAGCTCACCTTGGGGCACACCAGTCCGGTTCGTAAAGAAGAAAGTTGGTAGTTTTAGACTCTGCATTGACTACCGTGGATTAAACCGAGTTACCGTAAAGAACAAGTACCCTCTCCCAAGTATAGACGAGTTATTGGATCAACTCCGAGGAGATACTTGGTTCTCAAAGATTGATCTGGCTTCGGGATATCATCAGATTCCAATTGCTGAAGAGGACATCCGTAAGACAGCCTTCAGATCAAGATATGGGCACTTCGAGTTTGTTGTCATGCCCTTTGGATTAACAAACGCCCCTGCAGCCTTCATGAAACTGATGAATAACGTCTTCAGAGATTGCCTGGATGAATTCGTTATAGTCTTCATAGACAACATCTTGATTTACTCCAAGAATCAGGAGGAGCATAAGGCACATTTGAGAACGGTCTTGGATAGACTGCGGGAACATAAGTTGTTTGCCAAACTCAGTAAATGCAGTTTTTAAAAGGAAATAGGATTCTTGGGTCATGTGGTCTCGGACGAAGGAGTGTCTGTGGATCATGAAAAGATCAAGGCCATTGCAGACTGGCCAAGACCAAGGAATGCTACGGAAATCAGAAGTTTTCTCGGACTGGCTGGATACTACCGACATTTTGTTAAGGGATTTGCTAGTATGGCTCAACCGATGACAAAACTAATTGGGAAAGATGTTCAGTTCGTATGGACAGAAGACTGTGAAGTAAGCTTCTCCAAACTCAAGGAAATGTTGACGAGTACTCCAGTACTGGCTCTTCCTATGGACGATGAACCATACATTGTCTATACAGACGCATCCAAAGTAGGACTTGGGTTTGTTCTGATGCAGCAAGGAAAGGTGATTGCCTATGCGTCTAGACATCTAAGGAAACACGAAGGAAACTATCCAACACACGACTTAGAAATGGCAGTAGTCGTGTTTGCACTCAAGATATGGCGATCTTACCTCTATGGTGCAAAGGTCCAAGTGTTCACTGATCATAAGAGCTTGAAGTATATTTTCACTCAGCCGGAACTGAACCTGAGACAGAGACGATGGATGGAACTGGTTGCGGATTATGACTTGGATATTGCATACCATCCGGAAAAGGTAAACTTAGTTGCTGATGCCTTAAGCCGGATGAGAGTGGCTTTGGGTCAGACAAAGATATGGAAGGACTGGTCCATATGATTGGGACATTAAGATTGACTGCCTTGACTGACGAAGTGGAACCTTTGGGTCTTGGTGCAGCTCATCAAGCGGACTTGTTGGCCAGAGTTAGAGTTGCACAAGAAAAGGATGAGGATCTGATCAAAGCTTCAAAGAACGAGAAGACAGAGTATCAGACTTCAAACAATGGAACAATTTTGGTGAATGGCTGGGTGTGTGTTCCAAATGATCAAGGATTGCGTGAAGAAATCCTTAAGGAAGCACATCAGTCCAAGTTCTCGATACACCCATGGACAACCAAAATGTATCGTTACTTAAAAAGATACTACCACTGGGTGGGAATGAAACGGGATGTTGCTAAGTGGGTAGCTGGGTGCCCAATCTGCCAATTGGTGAAGGCAGAGAATCAAGTTCCAAGCGGACTACTTCAGAGTTTACCCATGCCATCTGTGAAATGGGATATGATCACAATGGATTTTGTGACTGGCTTGCCAATGAGGGATGGCAAGGACGCTATATGGGTGATTGTGGACAGACTGACTAAGTCCGCACACTTCTTGGCAATCAACAAGTCAGACAATGCAGCAGTGTTGGCTAAGCTGTACGTCGAGCAGATAGTCAGACTTCATGGAGTTCCGGTAAGTATTGTGTCAGACCGAGACTCCAAATTCTACTCAGCCTTTTGGAGGGCAATGCAGAAGTCGATGGGGACTAAGGTGCATATGAGTACAGCATACCATCCTCAAACGGATGGACAATCTGAAAGGACAATCCGAACACTTGAAGACTTGCTGCGATCTTGTGTTCTAGATTGGGGAGATAAATGGGATCATGCAAGCATTGGAATGTCGCCTTATGAAGCACTGTATGGGCGACCTTGTAGAACACCACTATGCTGGACCCAAGTGGGGGAGCGCAACATATTTGGTAGAGACTTTGTGGAAGAAACAACTGAAAGGATCCGAGTCTTGAAACTGAAAATGAAAGAGTCACATTATAGACAGAAGAGCTATGCAGATAGACGCAGAAAAGAACTTGAATTCGAAGTTGGGGAGTTAGTTTACCTCAAAACCGTGACCTACAAAGGCAAGGACCGAGCATCAAAGAATGCTAAACTCAGCCCAAGGTACATGGGACCGTACAAGATCATGGAACGGATTGGGAAGGTCGCCTATAAGTTGGAACTGCCTATATCCATGGCTCAGTTCCACAACGTGTTCCATGTATCTATGCTGAGGAAATGCATAAGTGATCGAGATAATGTGGTTTCTGAACCACCATCCGACTTAAGGGAAAACCTAACTGTAGAAGGGAGACCAGTTTGGATCACTGGCAGGAAAACCAAGCCTGAAGGAAGAAAGAATGTCAAGATGATCCAAGTGGTTTGGGACTGTGATGGTGAAGAAGAGACGACTTGGGAACCAGAGGCAAGGATGAAAGCCAAGTTTCCCAAGTGGTTCGATAAACTAAAGGAAAATCCTTCAAGAAAGACTCGAGGACGAGTCTGAGCCATGTGGGGGAGACTTGTTACGCCCGTGTTCCGAGGATCGAAGTTGGGACGATCCAAGGACTGTCTGATCGGACTGTGAGACTTACTGGATGGGTTGGATGATGCTAGAAAGACCTGGCCAAACCTGAATGGACTTTCCGTGGGTGGATATGAGCTGGATCGATGTCCAAGTGGATGGAGTTAACCCATAGTCTGGATAAAGCTAGGATCAGATCTGTTTTGGAGCCAAACAAAGCTCGGTCAGTCGTTCTTACACTCGAATTATGGCTAAGTAGTTCTATTTGCAATTTTGTGAAGTGTTCGGACAGCTCAAGAAAATATTCAGACAAAGCAGAATTTTCGGACAGCAATGGTCGGATCCGGACAAGTGTTGTCGGATTCGGACAGGACGGTTGAGCTGGTCGGCTGGACAGCAATTGTCGGAAATCAGACAAAACGGTTGGGAATGTCCGGAGTGAGCTGATTGAGCTGATTCGAGTAGTAACGGTCTGATTCAGACAAGTTTGGTCGGTTCGGACAAAGTTGGTCGGAATTCAGACAGGATTGGTCCGATTAGGACAAAACGGTTGGGCTTGTCAGGTGGGACAGTCCACTGTAGCTCGATTTTCGCCTAAGTAATTTTGGTGGGAGTAGTTATCGAGAGGAAGAGCAAAAAGTCACGCTGGGAAGGCAAAAGTGCGCGGGGAAGCGGTTATCACTTTTGGCCGAAGGGGAAAACCGTCAGAACGGTTACTTGGGCGATTTCGCGGGTGAAAACTGCCCAACTGCTCATTTAATCGTCTCCTTAAGCGAGTTTTCGCCATTTTTCTTCACGAAAACTCTAAGGCATTCAGAGAGAAAACTCAGAGAGATTAAAGTGCGATAGAGTGGGAAACTTCGAGTTTTGGCCGAATCGATCATTTCCGAGTCCAGTACGTTTTTCTGTTGGGTGATTCCGACTGTTCGAGTGTTCGTAAGTCCGAGAAGAACTGCGCGAGAGGTGTCAGAAAGGCCGAATCAAACCGTATCATAACGACTCTAAAGACAAAGGTGAGTGCGCGACCGTAGTGTTAGTATTGAATCGTAGTCTGATTGATAAGAGTTGTTCTGTGTACTGATTGCTTGTCTAATTCGAATTATCTGCTTGTTCTGGCTTGAATCGTATAACCGGATCCTTCCATCGATGCATCTGGATCAGATCATGCGCCTAGATCCGTTTATGGCCTGCTAGGGCTTGATTGATTTGATGGCACTTTGGCTTGGATCGGTTATGTCGATCAAGTAACTGACTAGATGATAAGTATGTACGATTATCTGATTGACTGTATAGACTCGATTGCTTTACTTTGGCTAAGTGGGACGGGATGACCGCTCTCACTAAGCATTATGTTATTTATGCCTCCTTTGTTTGGATGCAGATCAGGATCAGACCCGAAAGGGTAAATACATAGCTTGACCGCGGGACGAAGGCAGGAAGGAAGGATGGTGGATTTGGGTATATATAGGACGAGTTGAACTTGTAATAGCTTATTAGCAAACTCACTTGTTAACTCGAACCTCCGTTTATCTATCTAAATCTTTATTATGTTTGTTGACTTGTCTGAAAACGAATTGAAAATGCTAAAATAATTCTAAGTAAGAAAAGTTGGAAACTGGCCCAAGTCTAATCAAGTAAGTCGGTTCAGACTCGTACTGATGGTACAAAAAAATGGGTCGAGTCCCTTCAGTGTCCCCCCTGATAAGGCGGACCCATTCACGATCTAACTAGAACTAGGGACAGCTTTATTGTCCACGAATCCGTATCAAATTGCTCCAACCAAGATGGCCAAGCTAAAGAAGCAATTGGAAGAATTGCTTGACAAGGGGTTCATACGTCTGAGTAGTTCCCCTTATGGTGCACCAGTCCTCTTTGCGAAAAAGAAGGATGGTAGCATGCGTTTGTGTATCGATTATCGGGGGTTGAACAGGGTTGCGGTGAAGAACAAGTACCCGTTACCTAGGATACACGAGTTGTTGGATCAGCTCAAAGAAGCCAAGTGGTTTTCTAATATCGATTGGCCTCAGAGTATCATCATATTCCCATAGAACAAAGCTATATCAGGAAGACATCATTTAGAACCAGGTACGGCCACTTCGAGTTTGAGGTTATACCATTCGATCTGACCGATGCGCCTGCTGCTTTCATGAAAATGATGAACAGCGTGTTCCAAGATTTTCTGGATGAATCAGCTATTATCTTCATATATGATATACTAATTTACTGCAAGGATGAGGAATCTCATCGGAGACACCTGAGGACTGTGCTGGAACGGTTACAGGAACACTAAATTTATGCTAAACTCAGCAAACACAGTTTTTGGCAGAAGATTATTGGGTACCCCGGCCATATCGTGTCCAACCAAGTCGTCTCGGTGGATCCAGAGAAGTTCAGGGAAATCAAGGATTGCCACCGTCCACGCAATGCCACGGAAGTCAGAAGCTTCCTCGGGCTGGCAGGTTACTATCAGAAGTTCGTAAAAAGATTCACAAGCTTGGATCAGCCTATGACGCAGTTGACCGTGAAAGACGTTAAGCTCACATGGTTTGAGAACAGCGAGAGATGCTTCTCTGCACTTAAGGACATGTTGACCAGCGCACCGATTCTGGTTCTTCCAGAGGCCGACCAACCTTATGTGGTATATACGGACGTGTCCATAACTTGACTAGGTTGCGTATTGACCCAGCATGGAAAGGTCATCGCCTATGCGTCAAGGAAGTTGAGGAAACATGAGGGAAACTACCCCACCCATGATCTCGAAATGACTGCGGTAGTGTTCGCCTTAAAGATTTGGTTTTCATACTTGTATAGTGCCAAGGTTCAGATACTTACGGACCATAAAAGTATGAAGTATATATATTCACCCAGCCTGAGTTGAACTTAAGGAAAAGGAGGTGGATGGAGTTTGTTGCTACGATTTGGACATCACTTACCATCCGTGAAAGGCTAATCTGGTAGAAGACGCCTTGATCTGGAAGATAGCAGATGTATCAGCCGAACAGGAGGTGGACGACCTGGAAGGGATGGTTCGTCCTTTGGTTTTTATTATTGAATTCTATTTATTTTATTCATCTATGATTTATGTTTCTTTGATCATGTCTGAGTAGATCTCATGTTAGATTTAGGTTTTATTAATGTCACTGATGGATTAGCCAAACAATAGAACCACTTGAGTGATTATTAGATATATCAATAGAATTGTGCTTATTGTTTGTGTTCTAGAGTAGCTAACTAGAACCCTGAACTTAGGATATTTGAAAACTGCGAGAGTAGGATCATTACATAAATTAATCATGTTGAGATAGGTTGCTAGATACATACGAGAGTTAGCATAGCAATTCTAGTGAACTAATCGAATTAGGTCGTAATGCATGATTCATGTGAGCACCAATCGACGCTACCCCAATAGCATCGATCGAAGTTCGACTCTGAGTTCACAATGAGAGTTGGAGTAAAAACTTAATTCATATGATAGAAAAAATACTTGATATCTTTGCTTATTAATTCTAGTTCTAAGATTTAAAACCCCTTAGCTTC
Source organism: Moricandia arvensis (assembly GCA_905132765.1). Classification (NCBI taxonomy): domain Eukaryota; kingdom Viridiplantae; phylum Streptophyta; class Magnoliopsida; order Brassicales; family Brassicaceae; genus Moricandia; species Moricandia arvensis. Next base: position 44,263 of record CAJHQP010000845.1, on the reverse strand, counting down.
TATCCACTCTAATCATGATTGCCTGAAACCTAGATCTAGCTATTTATTATTATTGTTTATAAACTAATCAATCAATCATCTGCTTTGTTTTGTTTACTGCTTTAAATTTATTAGCCAAGCTTAATCACGACTGTATTGAGTTAATTGTGTGTCCACGCTCCCAGTGGATTCAATCCCTAAGTACTACAAGTGGACCTCTTATTTGGGAGAGTGAAGTTGCTCTAGGGTTAATTTGAGAATATCAATCTGTACTTCCTGTCAATGCTGTCCCACCAACCCATTGCATCCCCTTCTAGGTAGTACACGACAATCCTCTTCTTATATTCCTCAGAGCACTCAATAGCTTCAAATTTCTTTTCCATCATTGAAAGCCACTTGTCGGATTCAATAGGATCTGATCCTCCCCCAAATTTGTAGGATCCGATGTTCTTCATGGTAGGCAACAGCTTGGAAACTTCATAGGTTGGGGTACGTGTGGGCTGGTTACTAAGTGCCCGGGTCGTCACATCATGTAAAAGCTTCAAGGGGTTTTCCGTTCCTTGATCTTGTGGTCTTTCAATGGTTCGGTTCTGATCTTCCCCTGGGTTTGATTGACTGGATTGGCCATGTTAAAGTCTCCCCTCCCAATTAAGACTTGGACTAATACTCCACAAATTTTCGTCCCATGTTACCCTAGTCCTGTTACCGTACACAGAAAAGATATAGTCCTCTAAGGAGGACTCTTTTCATGACCAAACATCTCACTAACGCCATTTCCATTATCCCGGTATGATCTATAACTCAATCCTCTCCCTGTCGAAACCCTACCCTCTCCCCATATCTGATATCATCCATCATCACCTATTCCACAATTAGCCATCTGCACACAATTAAAAGGGTAAGTCCTATTCCTATTAAACTTGCTATGAAAAGTGGCCAGTTACTTAAAGCATCTTTTTGTGATTCCTTTGACTCGATAAAATCATTAAAAAACACTTGCCTCACGCATGGACAAGGCTCAGAAGCGTTACATGACGAGTTAGGTATGTTCTGGTCAAGGTCACATAACTTAATCCTTAACGGAGACCAGTTCAACACTAACACGTCCTGTCAGATAAAGGCCTAAGGCTTTTCAACCCGTACCTGAATCTAACGTTGTGGTAGCTAGACAAGCTAATATCAGTAACAACATGTTATATATACAGAACATTCCTTTTTATCATATATGAAACATGGTTTCGACATGATATACAAGTACTGGCTAGCCAAGAGACTAAGAGATGCAAAACCAACACCATCCGGCCTAACTCCCTGCGATTTCTACAGGCTGATTCGATGTACTGGTCACCTGAAAACAACAACGAGTGAGGAGTGAGTAATCTACTATTACTCAGTGGGTAATGATCTCCAATCTGGCATATACAACCTCTCGCTAACCCACCCAAATAAATTTAATACGAGAGGTTCATCTAATAATAACTTAACACAGTTCTACAAATATAAGTCATATCACAAGTACGAAGCAGAAAATAGTAGCAAGATAATTTTTATGAAATTATAACCGCTAATGACTTGCTAACCACAACCACTCGACCTCAACTCAAAACTAGGGTTCAATAACCCTCAAAATCATATAATCTATATATCTATAACCTTGGTGACTTAGTGTTCCTCCTCATCCTCGGCATATCCTATATCCTTATCAAAAAGACTAGGAGAAGGAACTTTCGACAGAACGTGGCCCACGGTACGTTCGGGTCACCGAACGACAGCCCCAGTAAATTTGGGCAACTGCCAGCTGTTACATGACCATCTCGGCCCACAGTATGTTCCGGTCACCACCCGACATCCCACAGTACGTTCCGGTCACTGCTGGTAACTACACCATCGTGTAAGCACTCAGCCATAGACAATGACCCCTTCTCTCTGAGTGTTCTCGATCCAGTGAATAAGGGATTTCCTTAACGACACTGAGTACAAGGCCGAGGACACACTAATCGATCCCTGAACATGCCTAGCATGTTGGGTTACACACAAGTTATATGGTATCACTCTCTTGCTCTTTCTCTTATTTCAGAACCTAACCTAAAGACTTAATTTCAGAATACCTATATATCCACAACTTAGAAATATTATCTAATCGTTCATCATTCGCTAACTAACCAAGCAACCTAATCGCAATACTAACCATCAACATCCTACTTAGAGAACTACTATTCTCAAGCATCTATTAATCATGCTATCAACTCAATAAAACACAATTCATTAACATTAATTACTATCTAATTGAACCGTTACTAAGTTCCATCCGACCTCCTGCCATGATCTAACTTCAAGTAACGGGAACCGGCAAGAGAAAAAGTTATCAAGCAATTGATAATAACTCACAATTCTTTATATGAACATGGCCTTGACCCCATATCTGACTTCTGCGATCCGAATATCCGACCTTCTCAAGTGGCTTCCTGTCTGAACTGATCTTCAACTGAACAGAACCTTCCCTAGGTGCTGACCCAACATACGTAGAGCAACTGACCTCAAAAACTCTCGAAAACTCTTCTAAAACTCTAACTTTGTTTCCTACTTTCTCTCTCACGTTTTGATGGAGACAGAGAGATCACCATGTAAGATTACTTGGAGCTAGTGGATTTTTTGGAGCTAGAGGATGGAGAACAGCTTGCATATTTAGATTATGATAAAAAGATCACTATGGAAGATTTCTTAGAGCTAGGGGATTTCTTGATGCTATTGGATGAAGCACAACCTGAAGATTTGGGTCAAGATTCAGAGAAAAAGCTTGATAACGATCAGCACACTTTGGGAAGAGATCTTGAGAGTTCAGCAAAAACTAGCATCGATCGCCACCCACCGGATAATATCGATCGATAGCCACCCTATTGCATCGATCGACACCCACCTAATGATATCGATCGACACCCTTGGTTACACGAACTGCAATGTTGCATAATTGAGCTGGAACCAGATGAGGTGAGAGTGCATAATTTTGAGGCCTCATACCTTACTGTCCACGATCATCTAAGACCACCTATCTGCGCATAAGAAGTTGAGTGATTTCACAAAGGAGTGAAGAGGATACATGACCCTGTGAAGTTTGTGGTTCTAAGCACTATTTCTGAAATAGAACTACCTATTCCATCCGACATAAGTGAGCATTTGGGATACTGCATAGGGATAGTAGAAGATTCTCTGCATGCATCTGTTTCCAAGGAAAAATAAGGTCTAGAAGATGATGTCAAGAAAGTCTCTTCGAACATAGTGTCAATCAACACTCCACCCTTTGTGTCGATTGACCCCCCTCGTGTATCTCAGCATGCAGAGAAAGAAACAACCAAGTCTGGGGAAATAGCATAAAGAAGAGGAGGAATTGGAAGAAGAGAAAAATGACCAAGGGTGGTCCTCAGTTTTCATTGATTCCCCACTTCTCAGATGGTGTGAGGAAGAATAGAGTGCACAACATACTTCTCACAACCATTTTCGAAGCTTTGAGCACTTCTTATTGCTGAGATGATAGACAAAGGAAAATAGTCTATAGAGGCTTTCATAAAAAGCGTAATGAAGCTGAAGAAAGAAGACATTGAGACTTGTTTTGGAGAAAGTTCCCATTCTCATCTGGACTGAATCAAATCTCCAAAAGACATGCTAATGACTTAAAATAAGTGCTAAGTGGGAGGCAACTCACTGTTAGGTAAGTTTTTATTTGGTTTTATTTTTCATTTATTACTGTTTTTTTGTGTACTAATAATTTCAGGTTCAAAAAAATGGACATCGACCGACACTGTAGCAGAACATCGACCAATACTGTAGCAGAACATCGAGCGACACTGTAGCAGAACATCGACCGATACTGTAGCAGAACATCGAGCGACACTGTAGCAGAACATCGACCGACACTGTAGCAGAACATCGACCGACACTGTAGCAGAACATCGACCGATACTGTAGCGTCAATATTGTATATCTAAAAAAGATCCAGTGAAGAAGATTTGATATACCAACATCAACCGATGGCTGGCCAGCTTCGATCGACAAAGCATCAAGTGTTTTAGAACACTGAGGACATAGTTGTTTAAGTCTGCGGGAGATATTACTGATATTGTGTTTTTTATCTTTATTTCTATGTGTTTTATTGAGTTTTTATATAGTCAAGAAGGGGATTATGATCAGATTTTTATTTTTACTTATTCACCAACCTCTCTACAGCACCATTCTTAGACTTGTTAATTGTATAGAGTACTAGAGATACAATTGTGGATCATCTGGCCACTATATCACACTTGCTTAGAAATTTTGAAAGAACCGAAACTAGCCTCGAACCTAATATTGACTTAATTAATTGCTTTGGGGTTTGGCATACATTGGATCGGATTCTCCTGCAAGTCTGGAAGTTAAAAGCCTGGGTGCTTCAGATTCCCTTCTCTCTCTCTCTCTCTCTCTCTCCCCGGCATCTAAAAAAGATTGAGATTATTTCCTGCGATGTAGAGGGGTAGGTACATTACCGATGAACCCACTATTATTATTCAAATGAATGATCATACATCGTTGGAAGCGAGGGGTAGGTACATTACCGATAACCCCACTATTCGCCTACACTTTGTCAAAATAAAAAATAAAGAGAAAAGAAGAGAAAAATCAAAAAGAAGATGGAAAGATGATTATCTGAATCTGCATCACTGATCACTAGATTTGAGATATATAAAGATTCAGAGAAGAGAGAAAAAAAGGGAAGAAAGGGATCGGAGAAGACTGCCTTTGTGTTTAGATACTTGGTTGAGTAACATTTCATGTTTCCTTTGATCGATAATCCCAAGTTAAAGCTTGCACTTTTATTTTATACAAGAAATGAGGTTTGTAGAGATGTGAGTCAGACTAGTATATGCTAAGTTGCTGGTAGAATGGGTTTGGTTGCTCTACTAGGATAAGGTATATAAAGTTCATGTAAGATAACATTTATTTGATGTCGTTGCAACATAGTAGAGTCATAATGATAAGTTAGTGATTTTGTGAGCCCATGTTTTTCAAACCTCTTCCACAGGTTAACCTTTTGCTGGTTACGCTTGAGGACAAGCAAAAGGTTAAGTCTTGGAGAGTTAATAGGTGGCAATATTTACCATTTTTAGACCATGTTATAGGCCATATTTAGAGTCTATTATGTGTGTTTGGAGTTTTTTAGAGAGTTTTCAGGTTCAGGTGCATTTTAGAGAATTTTGGTGATTCTGGAGCTTTTTGCGATGCCAGAACTGCGCAAACGCATTCAGAAGTTTATATATGGATGGAGACCCTTCACACTATGAGATTGAGCTGCTATATTTGCACATGATATATCTTTGCGTTAGCTTTCCAATATCACCGGTTTGAGGTCAACGAGGATCCTAGAGCCAAAGTTATAAATGTTTTACTGAAGCGTGGTATGTATACCTTGCCAGAGAAAGATGTCGAGGAGATGAATGTATGTCGATGGACCGAATACCGTTTGTGTCGATTTACAGTGATTCCAGAACACGTGACGAGTCTATTTTTGACCGATGTAAGCCCAGAAGCCATCAGAAAATACCAGAATGCCCCTGGTCGACTTTAAACCCTATTTTTATGTTTCTAAGCCGATTGTTTAGGCTACACGCTATCTAAGCTTTCTTGTATTCATAGTTCTAGGGTTAGGAGAGAAGGGAGGAACTCATTCAGAGTCCTCCTGGAACTCCATTAGTTATTTATTATTGACTTTCTGTTTATTCTATCATCTATGATTTATGTTTCTTTGATCATGTTTCAGTATATCTCCTGTTAGATTTAGGGTTTATGAATGGTAATGATTGGATTAGCCAAACAATAGAACTGCTAGGGTGATTATTAGATCTGTCAATAGAATTTTCCTTATTTCTTGTGTTCTAGAGTAGCTAGCTAGAACCTTGAACTTAGGATATTTGACAACTGCGAGAGTAGGATCATTACATATATTAATCCTATTGAGCTTGGTTGCTAGATACATATGAGAGTTGGTCTAGGAAGTCTAGGGAACTAATCGAACTAGGTCATAATGCCTTACTCATGTTAGCATCGATCAACACTAACTCAATAGCATCGATTGACACTAACTCAATAGCATCGATTGACGTTCAATTCCGAGTTCACAATGAGAGTTGGAACAAAAACATAAGTCATATGATAGATAACATACTTGGTATCTTTGCTTATTAATTCGAGTTTTAAGATTGAAAACCCTTTAGTTTCTATCCACTATAATCATGATTATCTGAAACCGTAGTTCTAGTTATTTATTAATATTGTTTACAAACCAATCAATTACTGCATTGCTTTTTTTACTGCATTGCTTTATTTACTGCTTTAAATCTATTTGCGTACCTTAATCGCGACTGTATTAAGTTTATTGTGTGCCCACGCTCTATGTGGATTTGATCCATAAGTACTACAACTGGACCTCTTATTTGAGATGGTAAAGTTTCTCTAAGGTTTATTTGGGCATATCAGTTTGCACTGCATGTCAATGCTATCCCACCAACCAGTTTCGTCCCCTTCCAGGTAGTACATGGAAATCCTCTTCTTATAATCCTCCGAACACTCCATAGCTTCAAAATTCTTTTCCACCACTAAAAGCCACTTGTCGTATTCAATAGGATCCGATCCTCCCCCAAATTTGTAGGATCTGATGTTCTTCATGATAGTCAACAGCTTGGAAACTTCATGGGCTGGGGTACGTGTGGGCTGGTTACTGAGTGCCCGGGTCATCACATCATGTAAAAGCTTCAAGGTGTTTTCCGTTCCTTGATCTTGTGGTCTTTCAGTGGTACGGTTCTGATCTGCCCAAGGGTTTGATTGAGTGGATTGTCCATGTTGATGTCTCTCGTCCCAATTATGACTTGGACTAATACTCGACAAACTGTCTTCCCTTTTTACTCAAGTCTTGTTACCTTACACATGAAAAGATATTATCCTCTAAAGAGGACTGTTGTCGTGACCAAACATTTCACTGACGCCATTTCCATTATCCTGTTCTGATCTGTAACCCAATCCTCTCCCTGTCGAAACCCTGCCCTCTCCCCATATCTGAACTCATCCATCATCACTTGTCCCAGGATTAGCCATCTACACACGATTAAAAGGGTAAGTCCTATTCCTATTAAACTTACTACGAAAAGTGGGTGGTTTCCTAAAGTATCTTTTGGCAACTCCTTTGACTCAATAAAATCATTAAAAAGCACTTCTCTCACGCATGGACAAAACCATGCTCTGATACCACCATGGTAACACCCCCGAACCATTCTAGGTACAGGTCGAACCACCTGCCAACAATAAAAAAGAACATGACCGACGGACAAATCGTCTACTAAGGTTTGGAAGAGGTACATGATGGGTTAGGGACGTTCTGGTCAAGGTCACGTAACTCCATCCGTAGCGGAGACCAGTTCATACACTAACACGTCCCGCCATGTAAAGGCCTGAGGCTTTTAAACCCGTACCTTAATCTAACGTTGTCTTAGTTAGACAAACTAATATCAGTAACAGAAGTCATTTATAAAAACATTCCTTTATTTATCATATATGAAACATGGTTCACAAAATCGAAAAAAATATTCAAGTACGGGAGAGCCAAGAGACTAAACGTACATACTTATATTCTGAAAACGTCTTTAACAAAAAGATGCAACACCTACACCAGCCGGCCTAACTCCCCGCGACTTCTACAGGCTGACTTGATCTACGAGTCCCCTGAAAACAACAGCGAGTGAGGAGTGAGTAATCTAGTATTACTCAGTGGGTTATGATCTCCAATCAGGCATATACAACCTGTCAGTAATCCTCCCCAATCAATCTAAGGCGAGAGGTTCACCTAATAATAACTTAACACAATTCTACAAATATAAGCAATATCACAAGTACGCAGCAGGAAATAATAGCAAGATAATTAACGTTATATATGAAATCATAACCGCTAATGACTTGCCAACCATAACCACTAGACCTCAACTCCAAAATAAGGTTCAATAACCCTTTACAATATATAATCTATATATCTAGGACGTTGGTGACTTAGTGTTCCTCCTCATCCTCAGCAAAATCCTATCTCCTTATCACAAAGACTAGGAGAAGGAACTTTCAACCAAACCGGGCCCACAGTACGTTCGGGTCACAGCGCGACAGCCCAATACATTTGGGCTACTACTAGCTGTTACACGGCCATCGCAGCCCACAGTACGTTTCAGTCACCACCCGAAAGCCCACATACGTTTGGGTTACTGCCGGTAACTACACCATCGTGTAACCATTCAGCCATAGGCCATGACCCCGTCTCTCTGAGTGTTCTTGATCCAGCGAGTAAGGGATTTCCTTAAACTTGTTGGGTTAAAGGTCGAGGAAACAATAATCCACCTCTAAACATGCCTAGCATGGTGGGTTGCACACAAGCTATATGGTATCACTCTCTTGCTCTTTCTCTTATTTCAGAACCTAACCTAAAGACTTAATTCCAGAATACCTATATATCCACAACTTGGAAATATTATCTAAGCGTTCAGCATTCGCTAACTAACCAACAACCTAATTGCAATACTAACCATCAGAATGCTACTTCGATAGCTACTATTCTCAAGCAACTATTAAGCATGCTATCAACTCAATCAATCACAATTCATTAACCTTAATTACTATCTAATTAAACCGTAAATAATTTAGATCCAACCTCCTGCCAAAATCTAACTTCAAGTAACGGGAACCTTCATTAGAACAAGTTAACAAGCAATTGATTATAACTCACAGTTCTTTATATGGACGTGGCCTTGACCCCGTATCTAAATTATGTGATCCAAACCCTTTCTCGACCTTCTCAAGTGGCTTCCCGTCTGAACTGATCTTCAACGGAACAGAACCTTCCCTAGGCGCTGACTCAAAACTGGTAGAGAAACTGACCTCCAAAACTCTCGAAAACTCTCGAACACTCTTCAAAAAGTCTAACTTTCTTTCTTACTTTCTCTCTCACGTTTTGATGTGATTTGAAATGGTTTGGATGTGTTGAAATGAGAGGGTTGGCGTTGGTATTAATAGGAAGCAGAAACCAATCAGATTCGTTGACGTTTTGTCTGTAAAAAGAAAGGCAATGAAATGAAAATATATTTAAAAGCCCCAAGGGGAAAGTGCGATACATACCAATAAAATAACATAGAGAGGGAATATACTCTCTTCAAATACAAGCACCCTTCACAGGTCTATGACAAAGTTACCTGACATCGACCCCCCAATCGAGTAATCACTAACACCGAGCGGGGCAATAGGTTGGTATTCCTTGCCATCCTCACCTGGAACGGCAGATCCAACATCCTCAGAATCAAGAGACTCGGGAATGGGGGCCCAGTCCTCCCAGATTCTCCCTTTGATTTGAGGGATCATCAACACCACGCTTGCATAGTTGCCCTTATGCCCGACATCTTCACCATCTAGGCATCATAGGTTTATTCAGCGGCTTGCGTGCTCCACAAAGCGTCCACGGAGCCCCAAACCTCGCGGGAGACACCGAAGGACTTTAAATTCTTCTTCAGTTCACCAAAGTCGGCCGTAAACTTAGTAGAGCGATTGTTTAGGATTGCAGCCACTTCCCGCTTCCCGTCCCTATGTGCACGACGGAGATTTGAGGCTTGCTTCAACGACAGAACCCTCTAACGAAGAGAGCGCCCCTCAGCCTCGATCTTCAAAGAGCAACCTCTTTTCGGCTCTCTCGGCCCTAAAGTGAGCAGTCCTCTCCTCCAAGAAACTGTTCGTAAGAGCGTCATTCATCATATGGAAGCCCTGCATGAAAAAACAGCTAAGGGAGTAGAAACAAACTTGACCAGAAGAATTTATCAAGTATGGAAATAACCCCCATGCACATCCACAAGACTTCTGAAAACTTCCCCAATCTGGCAGGCTCGCTACCGGCCGAGGCTGATCAAAAGGGATCCCGAGAGAAGCCAGGAAAGCAGCGTCAAGTACTGGACCTTCATTGCCGAACCCTTGCGGTGGGGTCTGGACGGTAGCACTCGCGCCGGCCTCAGTCGGAAAATAGGAAGGAAACCAGTCATCCGCGGGTAACTCCACCCCAGCAGCAGGGACATCGTCCTCTTTGACGGCAACTTGCTTGTTCTTGGGAGAATATTCCCTCTCCTTTTCAACGGAAACATCATATGGAATTATTCCAAGGTCATATACGAGTCCTCTTCCACTAACATGTGAGGCTGAGCTCAAATTGATGATACGCAACCACCGCACGAACTCGTTTTAGAGAAAAGTAACCCCAATAGATTGGACCGCCGCGAAGAATATCTCAAACGGCAAATACATCGACATGATGTGGGGGAATATGATTGTAAACTCCAAAGCAAAGAAAAAAAGTACATGGTCAAGTATTGGCAAAACAAAGGATAACCAAAGTTTTCGAATGTAATACCCTTTGGACCCCATTTTCGCCTGAAAGTGGGAATGCATTCTTCCGCAACAAAGGCACTGTGTATACGGATGAAGAAATAGTAGTTTTGTGATCCGTGAAAGTTAGAAGTAAGCCCCTTGATCATCACTATATGTGGCCTCGACTTGAGGCAATAAGTGAGAGGCACTCATGTGTCTTGCGGAACCAGAAAGGTCTCGGGATAGTTAGCGCTGAGGGTCTTCCCTTGCTCAAAACTCAAAACCAGGATCCCCACAAGATGTTGTAGACCGACAAGAGACATCTGGCTTATCGAAAGCCAGACACGGTTCAGGGTCTGAATTATGATCTCTGGGATGAGAAACGACAAACTGCAACGCAAAAGAGCCTCGTAACACGTGAAGTAACCACAAGGAGAAGCATCAGCGCTCTCCCATGCCTCAGTAACCGAAACTCCACTTTATTTGGGACCCGACATAGATTGCGAATGGTGTCGAGAAAAGGATAACCACTCCTACTCGGAACATCGACAAGTCTTCTAGCACGAGGCCTCGTCAGGCACCACAGCTCAGGTGGAGGTGATTCCAGACCACATATGGCAAACCAATAATCTGTGACCTCTTCAAGATCAATAGAATGTGGATTGAACTCGACCTTCAGCACAGTTTCACCATCTTGAACGCATAAGCTCTTGTTGTCAAAGGAGGAAGGCAAAGGCATCCTCAGACACTCTCTTGCTTAAAGACATGATAGAAATAATAAAGAAAGGAAAAGAGGGAGAAAGGTTGTCTACCTTAAGGAAAGTTTCTTGTGGAAGTGAGCAAGTACAGAATTTGGAAACCTACTCCACCTACTTATAGAGGAACAAATCTACTATATCTTTCGATGAAGATCGATTTACTTTCGGACTTCCAGCCATCAATTCCTCTTAACTCACCTAACCAGCCTACACCTTGCAAGAGCATCAGGACGGTTCAAGCGAGCAGGGGGCTAACTATTTGGGGTCAAAAATCGTCGCGACAGAATCAATGTATAGAAACTACCGCATATACTTTTTCTTTCTTTAAAGTCGTCAAAACTAAAACTTCATAGGATTCAAAAAATAAATACTTTCACGAAAGACGTACTCAAACTCAAACAAAATAACTGCCAAAAATACGATAAAACAAGAAACCGCCGCGTCTCGACTTCTCATCGTCTTATTGTTTCCAGTTCATCTAGCCCTGGCCATTGAACCATGTCGCCATAAGGCGACCGGACCACTCTCTCCGCGTCTCATCTCCAGCGGAAGACAAATCCGGCGTGTCCTCCTCGCCAACTGGTGAACAGACCATATTCAACGTGTCTCGTCTCCAGCAGGCGACCAGACCGTCTTCTCTGTGTCTCATCGCCAACAAGCGACGACTCGGGCTCATCTTTATCACCAACTAGCAACGAGACCGTCTTCTCTGCGTCTTGTTGCCAGCAGGCGAAGACTCAAGGTCGTCCTCATTTCCATATGGAAACGAGACCATCTTCCCAGTGTTTCATCGCTAGCATGCAACGACTCGGGCTCGTCCTTGACGCCAACTAGAAACGAGACCCTTGACTCCGCATCTCACCGGCAGCAGGTACGATTCTGATTTGTCCTCATCAGACATCAAGTGACCAAGCCTCCTTCTCCTTGTCACCATCAACCTCACTTCGTATCTATAAAATTGTCTCTTGTTTCGTCTCAATTGGAATTACCACTGAAATTTTACAATAAACGTAGCAAACACTTATTTTCTCGTAAAATCTCGAATCAATTGTATGAAACGACACCGGTAAACTTAATATCATTTTTATCTCAACTATATAATTGGTTTTCATCATTTATGGAACCAACATCGTATCAAAGGTGATTTCTCTGAAAGAAATCTTAAAAACGTTTAAGTCGAAAAACGGCCTGAGAAGGTGTAAACGCGGCCAAAGCCCACTTGCGAATTTAGACGAGAATGAGCCCAAAATACGATGAAGGGTTACTTGATTTCGTAGATGATAAATGGGAAAGAATATAAATGTCAAGTTCCAAAGATAATCATGAAGATCGAGAGGATAAGGAAGACTTATGTAAAGAGATAGGGTCAAATCAGGGGCAGAAAAGGAAAGACAATCGACTTAGGAGGCATATATAAGGAGAGCCAAGGAAAGGAGTGCAGGGACAAGAAAAATAAACAACAAACTTAGAACTTAGAGCAATTCAGGTTTTAAATGTCTTGAGAGAGAGAGAGAGAGAGAGAGAGAGAGAGAGAGAGGTTTGTGACTGGAAAGTGATGGTCATGACCTTTGGGTCGTTTAGAGCTTGTGGAATTTAGGTCGCATGTATTACCTTTGTTTGGTGTGTTCATGTAGATTACTCAAATTGGGTATATGCCTATAGACCGTTAGTATGGTCGTATGCTTTGTCGAGGCTAAAGGGTTGATTATTTACATTAGTTGATATGTAGTTGATCGAGGCAGATGGCGGATGGGAGGAACTTGCCAAGGCCTTCCTTTGGGAGTGAACCATGCATAGCATATCTTGATCATGAGGCTGTGTTGAATGTAATTGTTTGGGTCCATGAGGCTATCAATGATTAAATGAGTTAGGATCATTATCATGTTAGGATTATGTTTTTGGGACAAACCGTGAAGGCGGAATGATTCGCCTCACTAACCAATGTTTTAGATTAATTATTTCTCATTGAATGTGGCAGGTCCTGAGGATGGTCTGGGATGACACAAGACATATGTCCGATGGGTTTGAGTGTTGTTCGAGTCATTTAGGTCTAGTATTGTATAAAATCAGTATGATCATACTTAGACTGCAATGTATTGAATCCAATATGATTTAGGCAATATGGCCATGTGGCTTTCCTTTCTTCTGCGTATTGATTGATTAGTTGGGTAATACTTAGTTGACAACTTCATTTGAATATTATATATAAACGGGATTATAACCATAAAATTGTCTGACTTGATCTTGGTCGCCTATCGGCTCGGGTTCTGTGAGATGGCGGTGGTATTTGCAATTAAGTTTGAGAGGTTTTACCTTTATGGTCCTAAGGTGCAGATATACACAGACCATAAGAGTTTAAAGCATATATTCACTCAGCTTGATTTGAATCTTAGGCAAAGGCGATGGATGGAGTTGGTGTCTGACTACGACCGAGACATAGCTTACCACCCATGTAAGGCCAATCTGGTCGCGCTCAGCACTAAGCCGTAGACATACAAACCTGGACAGCACGTGAAGGAAAGAATCTTGCTCGGATGCTTGTGGCTTTGGATCTCAATGCGCTAACCATCAACCATGGGCCATTGGAGATAGAGGTGGTAGGTCAAGCAGACTTATTGACCAGAGTAGGGCACGCCTAGAGAGGAGATAAGTACCTGAACCGAATCGTACATAATGATAAGACCGAGTACCAACTCGCCATCAATGGGACAATTGTAGTGAGGGTTGGGCCGCTGTACCAGATAACCGAGAACTTAGGGAGGAAATCATGAAAGAGGCACACCAGTCAAAATTCTCAATTCATCCTCGATAGACAAAAATTTTTAGGGATCTGAAAAGATACTATTTTTGCCGAGTATGGAGCGATATGTGATAGAGTGGGTATCTAAGTGCCTTACTTGTCAACTAGAAAAGGCGAAACATCAAGTTCACAATGGGTTATTGCAGAGTTTACCAATCCTAGAATGAAAGTGGGACCACATCACCATGGACTTTGTAACTGGCCTTCCAACCTCAAAGTCTAAGAATGATTGGATTTTGGTCATCGTGTATAGATTAACTAAGTCGGCACACTTCCTAGCCATTCAAAGATTGATGGGGTCGACTGAATCACCCGGAATTACATCGATGAGATCGTTCGGTTGCATGAAATCCCAGTAAGTATAGCTTCAGATAGGTATGGTTGATTCACTTCTTTGTTCTGGCTGGCTTTCCAGAAAGCCTTAGGAACAAGGGAACATGAGCACGGCTTACCAACCCCAACCAACATCAGTAGGAAAGAACTATACAAACCTTGGAGGATTTGATAACGACTTGTATCTTAGATTGGGGAGATTCCTAGGATAAGTATATACCACTGGTAGAATTTGCATACACCAGCAGCTTTCAAACTAACATAGGCATGTCAGCATATGAAGCGCTCTATGGTTGACCATGTCGTACACCTCTTTGTTGGACTATAGTAGGAAAAAGAAATCTCCTAGTGTCGGTTATACCAAAATAAACTAGGGAACATATTAAATATCTGAGTTAGAAGATTAGAGAGGCCCAAGATAGGAAGAAGAGTTATGCAGATCGCCGTTGCAAGGACCTTAAGTTTGAGGTAGGCGATAGGGTGTAATTGAAAACCATAACTTTTTCGGGGGAGGGCGAGGACTTCTATGCGAGGAAAGAAAGATCTAAGGTATATATGACCGTTTAGCATTATCTCTAAGTTTGGGGATGTAGCGTACAAGCTTGACTTGCTGGAAACCATGAACACATTTCATAATGGTTTTCATGTGTTCCAACTAAATAAGTGCCTTACGAAATATAATGTGATTGTAACCCATATACCTCCTGATCTAAGAAAAAACTTTACCTTAGAAGGCCGAACTATATAAATCATGGACCGTATGGAAAAGCAAACCCACAAGAAAGTAACTAAGACGGTCTTGATACTTTAGGAATGCAACAGGTCTAAGGAAATGACCTGACAAATAGAGAATAACTTGAACTTAGATTATCCTGACTGGTTTGAGAGTCAGATGGAACATGATGAAGATTCGAGGATGAATCCAAATCAGGTGGGGGAGTCTTGTAACGCCTTCGTCAAAATTAGGACCAGGCGGACATCCTATGGACAATAATAGCCAAGGTTCTGAGCAAACCATAGATCGGTATACTCCATAGGCGTAATCATTAAGTCGAATGAGAATCTTTGGTAGTTTCCCTCAACCTAAACCAAGTTTTTTAGCTTAAGATATCATAAGATAAGTGTAGTCAACTTACGACTAGTTTAGGCAGATGAAGTTATCTCAGTGTAATAATCATCTCGGACCACCTAGCTGACCAGCTCATCAACTATCTCGGCAAGCTCAATCAGCTGAGGCGGTCGGGTTAGGTAGTAACATTAGTGTTGGGGTCAAAATCGGTCACTACATAATCAATGCTATAAAACTCTTAAGAAATATTTCTTATCTAAAAAGAAGTATAAATCCAGGACAAAAGCTTCGTGTAATTTAAAAGAAATAAGTTATACAACAAGTTCTCGGATAGGATGGTCCGATCCAAACAAACAACTTTCAGGAAAACAAACGATTGTTGTGGACAACAATGGTTATCTTGAAATCAATATTAGAATTGCGTTTCTGTATGAAAGCTATCCCGACAAAATTTCCCGAGCTAAAGACTCGAGTGAAATGGAGCACGGAAACAAATGAGCAGTACAACTCACCAAACGGGGGAGTTGGATCAAGCACACTATCCAACTCGCTAGTTCGGCAAGTTGGACCAGTCTAACTTGCCCGTTCGGCGAGTTGGATCAACCCTCCCGACTCGCGGTAAGGCGACATGGACGAGACCTTATTCCTTCCCGTTAAACCTTGACAAACCCATTCCTCTTTCGTCTCGATCAGGGTTATCGTTGGAACTTTACGATAAAAATCGCAAAGACTGCGTTTTCCGAATGAAGTTCATGGTTATCGTATAAATGGGAACAGTTACTTCACGTTGCAGTTGTCTGAACTATACGAGAAGTGTGAACTTCCTTGTTAAATCGACATCATATCATTAAACGTTCTTTCGAAGAAATCGTGAAAACATCTAACTCAAAATACGGCCCAAGAGGCCTTGAACGCGGGCTAAAGACCCACTTGCGATTTCATACAAAATTGAGCCCAGCAATGTTATGACGGTGTATCTTTACTGGCAGAATAAGATAAATCTCACAAAATCGGAAGATAAATGTCACGTTTCCAAGATAATGATGAAGATTGAGAAAAAAGGAATATTTCCGCGAAACGATAAACTCGACCTAGGGGAAAAAAGGGAAGGGAAACGACCCAGAAGGCACATATAAGGGGAGCTAATGCAAAAACGCTAAAGGATTCAAAGATTTAGACTTAGAGAAATTCCTAGCCTAGAAGAACTTAGAACTTAGGTGGCTAGAACAGCAGAGTTATACTCAGACGTTTCTCCATCTTTGTTCGACGATTCTGATTTCTTTAGACTACAACTCATTGCACTTAGAAACCCTAAGCTTTATTCTTGGCAAGCTAGGTTTCTATGATTGGCACTCGATTACCAGATGAACTTGCTTCAGCAGTTCGATCTCTTGGTCCACTCTTTTAATTGAACTACGTCTGACTTGATCCTCGAAAGGGGTACGTAGGCAACCTTTCTTAAGGTCCAGTCACAAATCCTTCAAACCTTTTTCGTATTTTCTTCTATGGCTAAGCGATTTGAAGCCACATAGGTTTCTCTCGACATAGGTGGTAGAGCTAGCAAACTTAGTCTCGTGTTATTGCTTGTGTTATGCGAATTCCTTTGTGATCTCGTTTCCAGACAAGCTTCATGAACGTTTTTGTCTCTGAAGCGCTTGTACACAATTCGAACTAAAGATTTATTTTTTTCTAAATTCGTTTTGTTATTTTTCATGTTTTCCATGTTTACTCGATTACTTTTCGTTGGTTCTTGCAGAGAATCCGGAACCTCAGGGAAAGTTAGGATTTCTTGACTTTCCTTAATTTACAAAAATTAACGGTGTGAATTTCGGCTCCCACAAATAGTGGGCGGTCCAGCTCGGGTCCGGTGTGGTCTGATCCATGGTGGTCGAGGGTTGTGACATTTGGGGCTAGAGATTTTACAAAAATGAAGGTTTCTCAGCCCATCCATCTGCTAGTTCCTCAATTTAGAAGTGGATTACAGCCCAATAAAAAGTACCCTGAACCAAAACCAATCATAGGATTTAATATGGATTCCTAAGGTTTTCATAAATCCCAAAATCAGAATAAATGGCCATGTAAATATGGAGATATGATCATTTTCCCAAAACCGACCAAACTGAGCAGATTAAGGAAAAATTGGACAGTCTTTTGGTTCAATCATTTACCAGCCATTAATTCTGACCAGAAGACTTTCTGATTAAAATAATAAAGCCCGAAGATAAATCCAACCAATCAGGAGGTCATGCCATCACCTTGCCATGCAGCAAAGACCATATGATCAGGAGGATCTTTATTAACACCAAACTGCCTTATTTGGAGTCTTTGCAATAAAGTTCAAACAGGTTCTTCCTAAACAATAGGTGCACAATTTCAGCACATTTCAAGTCATCTATAATACTTACATATCCCCTTAAACCGTCCATATACAAGCATAATACCATCAACATTCATTTTGCCATGATTCTCATCATTTAGACTCAACGGCTACTTTCATGTTCAAGTCTTTTATTTCAAGTTTATTTCTTTCCTATTTTCCCTTTTATAATGTTATAGAGTCCAAGTATTCAAGCAAATAAAGCTCAAGTTGTTTCTTCATTGTAAACCACACTTGAAATACACTAAATGCAGTTTTTCTAGTTTTATCAAAACTATAGCCTAAGTCTTTAGAGTGTTGTGAGAAGCAGCTCTTGAGCAACCAGACTTATCAATACCTCCTTTCACATAGATTTTTGGTGTCCATCAATACATCTTTTCCATCCTATCTGTTTGGGTATTTTTGTGTACGGCGTGCTCAGCTCTACGTAATGATGGGGAGAAGGAGACATGTCGTTGTAGTGCATTCTCATGCTTCAATTGTTGATAAACTTGGAGATCCTACTTAAGTACTACTGCCATATGGGTATGTGTCAGTATATGTCATGAATAAATTGGTATCAGCAGGAGAGATGGATCGATAGGCAGGAGCTGTCTATATATTGTTAAGAACGCATGGTCTTCCTGCTCTATAGTTGATGGTTCCTGATTCCAATGGTATATTTTGGGCTCTGAGTCCTGAAACCATTGAAGGTATTTAGATTTATAGCAGCATCCTTCAATGGGGATGGCCTACGTACCCTTCAGTGATGGATCATGCCATTCGTAGTTCATATTATTGGAGGGTGTAGCCTAGATGGGCATGTAGCCTAGTGGGCACGTATACTTGTGAGAACATGGCTCTTTAGTTGATAGGAGTCATCTGGTATAGAGGGAACATGGTCAAATCAGATGGTAGACTAGTCCATATGCTTCAATGAGCATGGTGTGTGGATGTGCTTCAGTGAGCATGAAGTGTTCCTGATGATGGGCAGAATCGTGGCCTGAACCAGTAGATAAAGTTGTAGACGTGCTGCAATGAGCATAGAATTTCATCTCCTTGATAGTAATCGCAGGGATTTGCCTGTTATAGGCATGTCGATGAAGATAGTCTTCTGGGTGTGAATTATTGCCATGGCGGCTATAAAACTTGTGAGATCTGTAGATGGAGGTGTTCTTCCCTCTCTTTAGGTTTAAGAAACCTATATTTATAGTAGAGGTCGTGCATCTCTCTTAGGATTTAGAAAACTAATTAGATCCTTAGATAATAGAATATTTCTATATTTCTTAAGAATAGCCATATATATTAGAATACTTCCTCTCTCTCTCTCTCGGATTTAGGAAGATTCCTTCTTTCTAAGATGGTTACCTTATATTGAGGAATATTTCTATTTATTCTAAGGTAGGAGAAATTACTTGACCTGGAAGCCGGAAGCCGGAGGCAGGAATGCAACCAGGATCTGAGCAGGAATTTCTCCAGGCAGGAATCGGAAGGCTGAGGTCCTGCTCGGAATCTGGAGTAATCTCTTCATGGATTATTTACTCCCAAGAATTTCTCCCTTATTTTCTGGTTTCATATTTAAAGGAAGGAAATAACATGATTTTCTTTGAGGATGTCCTGAGTTGCACTATGACAGCAAGTTCCCCATTGAATTGGGAGTCGGATGTCACCGCGTCTACTATACGGGGTATTAAAGCATGAGCCACTGACTGACTGGGCGATAGTGCTTCTATGTACATGCATATGGTCTGAAAGGATTCATTGCTTGATTGGAGATGTATGGCCTGCAAAATGAACAAAAATCATTGATCCGATATAGGTGGATGGCTTGGATATGTTTCTATATTCGTCGGTATGCCCCATGGGCATAAAGTATTGGCGTGGAATAATGTAGACAGACTCACAAACGTGCTTCAATGGGCATGTTTTTTTGGTATGGGTGATGATGAGCACGCGGATCTGGCTGCATTCTAGATTTTGATGGCCTGCTCATGTGTGTCCAAATCTTGGAGTAGGAGAGAAAATTTCCGAGCAATTGAGATACATGGTCCAAAAGCTCGTGGTGCCTTCTTTACTGATGATGGTGACTTGACCGCATGTTGATTTCATTGCCATTGATATTGATGAATTTCCTAGAAATGGGATATTGAGCAAACCACCATGTAGAAGCCTGTAGATGCTCGAAGGTTTCTTATGCACAAAAACCATATCTCATTCACTTTTCCTCAAAATTCATCCAAAAACTCAAGATTTTTGTTCCAAACTTTGTCAGGTTTATAGAGACATTGAATCTCATTATTCTTGGTCGTTAACGAGTTGGTAGCTTTCGTGATGAAGCTTTGTGTGCTTGAAGAAACTAAGCAAGTCATTCACGGGTTTAGGGTATGATATAGATTTTTTTCTTCAGATCTGTTCGCAAAGAAGACTTCTATAGAAGTTTTCTCCATCGAAAAGACTTCTGGTCAATGCATAGGTTATTTTTGCAATTGACCTTTTGTGTGTTTTAATATAAGATTTTTCAGAAGTCTTCTAACTTTCCTTTGTTAACGAGAAAAAACGAGGAGAACCGAGAAGACTTCTCGAGAATTCTTCACGGATAAACAAGTTAGTTTTGCAATTGGCCAAAGTTTTTCAAAAATTTGACTTTTTATAGTAGACTTCTCGAGAAGTCTTCTTTACTGTTAAACGAAGTCTTCTCATTGTCGCAAGAAGTCTGCGTATGTTACTTTGCAATTGACAATTAATAGTAAAACATTTAATCTTATGTGAAGACTAAGTCTTCTCAAATTTTATTTTGGGTTTCTGGTCAAACACTTGGTTACGAAAAAAGACTTCTAAAAATCTTCTCTGAAAAAGTCAAATATATCAATTGGAAAAATAACCCATGCAGATTTCATGCGACACTGAGAAGCCTTCATGTGAATGTAAGAAGATTTCTAGAGAAGTCTTCTAAGATAAATTCAAATATTTGCATTACTTTGGTTAATTTCAAAACTAACATATGTATCGTACAAGACTTCTAGAATTTTTAGAATTTCGAAAAAAAAAATCAAATTCAAAAGTAAGTCAATATATACAAAGGAAAACTTCTTAAGATGTCTCTTGTAGAGTAGACTTCTTAAAATCTCCCTTC
The DNA here is from genome assembly GCA_905132765.1 of Moricandia arvensis. NCBI lineage: Eukaryota > Viridiplantae > Streptophyta > Magnoliopsida > Brassicales > Brassicaceae > Moricandia > Moricandia arvensis. Next base: position 23,428 of record CAJHQP010000845.1, on the reverse strand, counting down.
GTAATTTTGCAATTGAAAAAATGGCTTAAATGGAAGACTTCTTAAGAAGTCTTCTACGTCAATTTTTATTAAACTTTAATTTTCTCAAAAATTAAAATGAGGTTTTACTATTTTCGTATTAACTCATATGCATTAGTAAATATTAGGGTTTCTGAGGGAAATTAATAACTTAATTGGTGATAATTATAAGGTTATAAATATTCATGTTTAATAATGCTTCTAGTTAATCCGAAAAGACTTCCAGAAAAGTCTTATATGTTAGATTTTCAAGAGTGTTTAGTAACTTCAATTTATGTTTTTTAACTTTCGAAAGTGTTAAGTAACTTCAAGAATATCACAGTAATGTAGTTTCATGACATTTAAAATTTTAACTTTCATTTAAAATTTGATTTTGATCTTTTGTGAATTTAACTAAGTTTTTTTTAGAAGTCTTCTCTCTTGGTTTTAGTAAATTTGACTAAATTTTTGTGTTGCTGTGTTTTGCTATGAGTGGATAGAATGTAAATAACTTCAATAATGTCAATAACTTGAAAAATGTCAAGTACTTTTGGCAAAATAATATTGTAAACATGAATATATTTACCAAATTCTTTTCATTAACATCTCTTCAAGTTTACAAAATAATTCACAACTAAAAGAGTACACATACAAATCATAAAGCAAACCATAAATAATACTATATCATAGAGCTAGATATCATTCCTCGACATAGATAAGCTTGAACTCCACTTGATGTCATTCATTGTACCACTTGCGTGGAAGACTTCTTCGAAATTCTTTTATGCTAGAAGACTTCTCAAGAAGTTTTTCAAAAATCTTTTGGGAAGTCTTTCAATAGTCTTCTAAGAAGTCTTTCAAAGTCTAACTAAGATGTGAAAAAAATTTCATATTTAAAATATCAAATGACTTCAAAACAGAGAAAAACTTCAAAAATATTTTTGTTAATTTTTAAATAAGAAACAAAACAATCATAATAGGTTGAATCTATAATTTTACAATCTAATATATAAAACACATAAAAATACATATTCAAATTTGTACTACTTTAAGCAGAATACTACGGAAGACGTCTTTAAGACTTCTTCGAAAGTCTTCAAGCATAAAAGCATTAGGAAACTTAGAAGTCTTCTAAGAAATCTACCAAAGTTTGACTCAGATCTAATAATTTGCATGTTCAAAAAACATTCAAATGACTCTGAAACAGAGAAAAAATTCAAAAATAATTTTGTATGCTTAAATAATAAAAAAACAGTCACATTATGTTAAATCTATAATTTTTTAGAATCTAACATATAAAACACACAACAGTACATATTCAAAATTTATAAGTCTACCTCTGAAAGAGTGAAAGATGAGAACCATGTAATGAAAAACCTGTAACATAAGATAAATTAGTGAGAAAGACATAACAAAAAAATGAAAAATAGATTTAAAGTTTGGTGTTTTCAAGTTCAAAGAGATTACAGAGAGGTTATAGAGTTTTATAGTGAAAAACATTACATTTTGTTGCAACCACTTGATAGAAAAAGAGAGAATTTGTAAATTTCTTTATATAAGGAGACAAAATTCCAATTACGTTAAATATTTTTGGTTCAGAAGTGTTCTAAACTCCAAATTTACTACTTGTACAAAATTTTTCTAACATAATGCACTAGAAGACATCCTGAATGACTTCTTAGGAAGTCTCCTACGAAGTCTTCTAAACCCTAAAATCAAATAACTAACTAAATAGAAAAAAAAAACACTTCACTAAACTTAAATTAACTTATAAAATGTATAAAATACATAACCTAAACACATATAGGTCAATTTAATATATTTTTGAAAAGTTAAGATTCCAAAATCTAACACTAAAAATACAAAAAAAAATACTATAACATATGTTAACAATATCTAAGCCAAAGACTATCATGACTCAATCTACATTCACTCACCTATATTGAAAATATTTCAATTTTAGTCAATTTAAATTTACATCATTTAAAAATTTCTATAATTACATAATTTGGATTTTTCCCTATTAAAACATATTTTATAAAATATATAAATTACTTTAAGATCTAATACATGAGAAGACTTCAAGACTTCGGGAAGACTTCACATTAGGTGGGAAACCTAAATTCTTAAATTAATAATTAGGCGGGAAGCCTAAATTCTTCTAAAATTTAAGCGAAAATTGGTAGACTTTGTTGTGAAGTCTTGCATGAAGTCTTCTAGTTCATTATATGTTAGAAGACTTCTTAGGAAGTCTTCTGGGAAGTCTTCCAAAACCCTATAATCAAATAACTAAGCAGAAAACACCTCCTTAAACTTAAAAGAAACTTAGAAAGTGTTTAGAAATCAAGTTATTAGATAGTCACTAACTCATATTTTTCAATTTTAAAAAAAAAAATTGAAAAATGAGATTTCAAAATCTAACCGTAAAATTACCAACAATACAACATATATTATCAAAACCTAAACCAAATATTGTCATGACTCAATCTACATTCATTCCAAACAATTCAATTATAGTAAATCTAAATTTACATTATTTATAAATCTTCATAGTTACATGATTTCAATTTTTCCCAATATAATATTTTTATAAAAAAATAAACTATTTATAATATATATTGTATGAGACTTCTCATGCGGAAGTTATAATGATAGAAATCAATACAAGTTTTTTGTTTGGTCATAAGAGATTTGTTGTAATTTCATTAGTCTTTTGGGTTACTTTGCATTTGATTGAATTTGGCACACAATTTTCCATTTAAAATCAAGTTGTTAGTTATATTTGGAAAAATCCTCTTTATATTTTTGGTAAACTTTTTAGAATATGGTAATAACTCATAAATCATCATTAATATAGCAATAAATGATATATTATTAGAAATAGAAATATAATAATATTTTAAAATTTACAAAATATAGTTAATCCTATTTTAATAATATAATTTTTATTAATGAATAAAATTTTCAAAAGATTATGCACTTTTATAAATTTTAATTTTCTAATCCAATTACAATTAGTTTTTTATAATATCTACAAATTCTAGATATATTATGTAGTTTTACGTTTTGATAATTATATACCTAACAATTACTCTTAATTTTATAAAATTCTATTTAATGTATTTTAATTGAAAGAAATTTTGAAAATAAATTGTAGTATTATAATTATATATATATATATATATTAAAATAAAAATAAAATAAAATTATTTATTTATCTTAATTTTACATATAATTAAATTTAAATTAAATATTTTAAGAATAAAATATAAAAACTAAAAAAATTATTTTTAAATATGATTTGAAATTTAAAACTCTTATTTATGTGTAAGGTGCAGAAAAATACCTAGTTGTCTAAGGTTTTGATGAACTTGTGATTGATACAAGGTTTAGATGAACTTGTGATTGATACAAGGTTTTGATGAACTTGTGATTGATAGAATTGCGACGGTAATCTATTATTTCCTTAACCAGGATTAGACTTATTGCTCGTTCCAATAGTGATTGGAATAGAGCAAGAGTGTGACTTATCTTCTAGAAACTTGATCATAGGATAGTTGGAATAGCGCGAGAGGGTGACTGATACCTGAAACAAATCCTGCTGAGCTAAGTTGTTAGGCGCGCACGAGAGTTGGTTTAGATAACTAAGTGAACATATCAAATTGGACCTTAACGATTGTCTAAAAGAAGTATTGATCTACACTCTGTAGTATTGATCGACACTCTTCCTAAATTAGCATACGAGAGTTGGAATCACAAGATTTACATATCTGATTAGTAATTGCATGCAAGAACTAGATTACTTGATTTTGAATTTGAAATTCTATGATAAAGCCTAATAAAACCCTTAGCATACGAGTACCATAAGCAACAAGGACATACAGTACAAAAAAACAGGTGTTGATAGCACATTGTGATAGCTTTGTTTTTTCAAACTGCTATGAAAGATTAATTTCCGATTTCGGTATATATTAATAGCAGTTAATTAAGGATGTCGTAAGCTATTAGTAATTGGGAAGAGAAAATCACGCATACCACCTATTTTTAGATGAAATTTAGACAACTGCGAAGTACCCAAAATTACCCATCTTCAGTATAATATTTTAGTTACTTAAGGTGAAAAAATAAGACTCAGCATAGAAAGTAAAAAAAAAAGTTACCAAAAAAAGAGACACTATCGACTCCTATCTCTCCTATTGCCACAGTCCTCTCTGAATCACCATTTTTACCGAAACAACCATCACCTCTGTCCTCTCCCATTCGTCAGCAATCTCCACCTTGTCTCCTCCTTTTCACCACCCATTCCTCTCTCTCTCTCTCTCTCTCTCTCTCTCTCTCTCTCTCTCTCTCTCTCTCTCTATCTATCTATCTATCTATCTATCTCTCTCTCTCTCTCTCTCTCTCTCTCTCTCTCTCTATCTATCTATCTTTCTCTCTCTCTCTCGGAACCCTTTATACTACCAGATGAAACTCAATGTTTGATTTATGTTAATTTTTCGAGAAAGTTTTCATTTAAGAAAATAATTCATTTTAGGAAACTACTATTTAGGAAAAATTTTATTTTAGAAAGCTATCATTTTAGTGAAGTTTCTATTTTAGGAAACTTTCCAAAATAAAAAATTTACTTCCCAATACTCTGAGCTAAGACATTGATTCTCGTGTTGCAGTTGACCGCATCTTCCGTAAATCTTTCCAATAAGTTGTTGAGGGCTATTCTTTAATATACTGTGTTAGTGTAGAACGGCTATTATGGCTATTTTAGTTTTGAAGCTTGTTCCGTCTTTCTGAATTGAGTATGTTTGAAGTCTTGCGTGGTAGTTATTTTAATTTATGTTTAAATCAAAAATAAGATTTAGAAGATTCAACTATTGACTGAATGAATGGAATTAAGATATTGTTATAAATATATATATATATATATATATATATATTTATGGTGTGAGATTAAGGGGCACAAGGATGTTTGTGCTAGCAGTGCATTTTTTGGAGTTTCGGGGCACATCGATTTTGTATTAGTGGTGCATTGTGTGAGAATTGTGGGCCATAACGATATTTATGCTAACAGCACGTTGTGTGGAGATCTTGGGGGTACAAAGATATTTGTACAACGGCGCATAGGAGGTTGCAGGGTGCGGAATGGAGCATATGCACTAACGGCGCATAGAATTATAAATATATCCTAATATGATCCTAGGTGAGAGGATCACGTCCCTGAATGCTCTCCAACGATTTTGATGATGAAATAAGCAGTGGACTGATTAGATACTTCTAAGAGATGCGGAACATCTCTCAGACTATCTAGAAGTTGATTGTAATGTAAGGATCAAATCCAAAATACACTAGAAAAGCATTGATCAAACAAGATTCAGTGAAATGTTTTGAATAGAAAAGAGTTTGGTGATCTTGTTGAGATTTTCGACCAGATTATAAGAGAATAAGTCTGTACATGCACAGCTTCTTGAAAACACACAAACAATTAAAACAAAGACTAAATTAAAACAAAGACTAAATTCAAATTTTAAAATAGCAAAAGACTCCTGGTTTCTTCTTGCACGAAATTAGGATACAAAATTGGCTTAGATTCATCAAGAGGCTTTTGTATAAGTGATGTGTCCAAGCCTCATTAAAAACCTTGTTTGGAAAACTCATTGGGACAAAACCAAACCAAGGAAAAGAGTGCAAGTCACAAAACATCTCTTGATGAATGCTTTAGACGGCTTGAATCACAGCCAAAGTGTTGGATAAGCACACTTTAGACTGTCCTGGATAGTGTATAAGAGTTGGCTGAATAGCTTGCTGGAATCTTGCTTGTTTAGACCTAGTCTTTGGACTAAGTGGCACATTTAGGTCCTTGTCCTTGTCTCCTCAGGTTCAAGCTGTTCTTTATCTCCATCTTTGACTTCTTTAAGCTCTGGTTCAAGGTGCACCTTTTTCTCAGTTCGATGTACCATTTCCTCAGTTCGGTGTACCATCTCCTCATTTCGGTGTACCATCTCCTCAGTTCCTTTGCTCTGCAGGATCACATCATCCTCTCCCACTTGAGAAGGATTTGACCTCAAATTTGTTTCCTCTGCATGATAAGGAAATGAATCAGTAACATTGAAGCTTGAACACACATTATACTTACCTTGCAAGCCTCGTTGATAGCATAGGTTGCCTGATTTGTTTGTTATCTGGACAGGACTGATATGTTTGATCGTCTATTCTTTCTCTGTATGACATTTACTGAGAAACCCGCCTCATACTCTTGGACACGCAACAATGTTAGAACACATAAAATTTATCATAGAGTGACGAGAGCAGCTAGTCCAAATCCTCTAGCTCGAGTTTTGGCTGTATGTCTGCATCTTGACGGTGCGCTTTCTTGATGATGATGAAGCAAGTGACGTCTTGGCGTGCTATATTCTGCGTCAAATCGAGGTCGCGCCTGAATCTCTTATCTTCCACTTACGCTTGTAGTTTTTTGTTATGCTTCCAAGCCTGCTCTTAGTATGTTTTCACATGACTCTGACAAAAACAAGTGCCTATCATATAGTGTGTATTCAGTGATAAAAGAGTTCTCTTGAAAACATGATCTACTTACGCATAGCATGCTCACATGGGAAGCTATTGGACATGCGTTCAAGTTGGACGTGATACTCTGATGAGTTAGAGTTTCCATAGCATTTATGGCGTTGCTATATCCTTATGGTTGTTGAGAATATGATCCTAGCGCATGCTCCGTATGTCAAAGCTGGTGGCTAGACTAGTTTTCAAGGTTTGTTGTACCATCTCCAACTTCTAGCCAAGGACTCATCATCATTTAGAGCCTCTCTTTTCAAAAAGTGTAGACTTGCATAATCAGTTTGATCATGTACCATATAGCAAGCAAATCAGGTTTCATGCGTTTCTTGGTATCTAGATAATTACATCGGGTTTGTTGCTTTGGAATTGGCTGTAAAACTGAGTTTATATGGTGGTTTCTCCTTGATTTGAGAAGAAAAATGAGTTCTTCTCTTGATCCAGTGATCACTTCACGAATTTTCCCAGTGACTCCTTCATCTCCAATCATGATTTGATAACCTCTGCAATAGTTACTGAAGTGACTTGCATCTTGTGCTCTATGATCTTGCTATAGTCACGAAGCGAAGGCTTTTGATCAACTATCCAACACCTACAAACCCATCTGTTCATAGCACGAAGAGAGCGAATCTCCATGATGCTAATCTTGTGAACATATTCTCAGGTCTCCACAAGTATGTGGCCATTTGCTGCATGATTCAAAACCGACATGTTTCTCTTGGGAATGATTCAAACTGACATGTTTGCCAAAACTAGAAATATTTGATGATCATGCGCATTTGCTGCATGGTCTGTTTGTTGGATCCACGACTGTCTTGACTTCATTATCCACTTGGTTTCTATTGAAACTCCCTCAGCTGAGCTATGCAACAACTTTTCTCTAGAGGACAAATATCCCCAAAATCAATTATCTCTGTGTTGTATTCTCTGAATGATCTTGTTCTTGTGACTCATATCTTCCTCCATGCTCAAATACAACTGTTCTCATGACCAATTCATGTTTTGATGAGCTTCCATTACTCTTTCCTGTTCAAAAAAAAGAATGAACAGAAAAGTACCCAAGAATGTATTTTGGAATTCACATGCATCAATGACAATCAGCTGCTTCAGTTCATGATTTTTTTTGGTTCATTGGTGTCTCTGTCTAGTATGTCTGAATGAAAGGAACCTAGGGTCGTTCATACTGCTTGATATTCTGTTTGAGTGTGAGTGTTGATTCTTCAGCTTGCCTTCTTGAATGGTTTCTGGTTCTGCAGCTTTAAACATCTGAACAACAGCGAAGGACTCTTGATTTTGTGTTCTAAGTAATACACTCCTAGTATGCTTCTCTGTCGATGGGGAGAGATCTTGAAAGAATGGATCATAGACTCAATTTCTTCAAGCTGTCGTCAATGTGTGCACAATAGGTTTCGGAAAAACCTAAAGATACTCATAGGCAACTAATCGGATATTACACAACAATAAAGCCCTTAGTCTGGATATGACACACCAGAGAACTCTTCGACTCAAAAAGAAGATGAACACGAAGAGATTGATAAAAGATTGCTTGATTCTGGAATAGGGTTTGCAAGTGTTTAAATAGAGAAACAAAGAACACGCTCCTTTGGTTTCGAAATAACATAACATGAAAACTATACCTTAAAACATAAACATAAATAAATAGATAGATAGTCTTCTTAGGCTGGACCGACATTAGCACCTAGGAGATGTGTAAGCGGCTTTTGGCCTGGTTAAAAACCTTCCTCGTGAAACATCTTTAGGGACAAAACCGAGAGCAAGAAAAGAGCACACACAAGTACTGCCTAAGTCTAATCAGCTAGATGAGTGATAGCTTGAATGTGATCAAGTGATCTCAGATCATCAAGCTTTGTCCAAGACCTGCTCTTAGTTTCCATGCGAGTCTAAGTAATCCCTCTCAAGGCTCCATTTAGTTTCTTGGTTCTAGAACGAGTCATGGGACCTTCTGGATATGCTAAGGCACTTCATCAGCTGGTGGTCCATCGGTGCATTCCTGGATACATCATCTTCTTTGTTGAGCTGTCCATGATCACATCATCCTCCCACTTGAAAAGGATTATCCTCAAATCTTGTTACATCTACCACAAAAGGACCAAATCATAACATTGAAGCTATTAGAACATCGTACTTACCTTGAGTCCAGCTTGTAGCATTTTTGCTGATCTTCCTATGATCTCGAATGGACCAGTCATCCTTGACTTAGTTTGGACTTTCTTTCATTCGAAATCTTCCTTTCTAAGGTGAACCCACACTTTGTCACCTACTTCAAAGACCATCTCATGCTTCCTTTGTTTGCTTGTTTAACATAACTGCTTGGTATTTTCTTCAATATCCGCCTTGCTGTTAATCGATATGTGCACACTCTCTGCCTCTTCTTCCATCAAGACTAACTCTTTCACACTCAGATAAAGCATCCAAAGGAGAGTGGGATTGAACCCATAAAAATTCAAAAGGTGAAAACTTAGAAAGCGGATTGCATAGGATGTTTATACGCAATATTCACAATGAGGACATAGTCTTTCCCATGATTTCAAGTTCTGTATGAATGCACGTAAGAGTGTTCCTAGTGTCCTATTAAACTACCTCAGTCTGTCCATCATGTGTAGATGGCAATAGTGACAACAACTTAGTGTCTAGCTTAGACAAAGGGTCTTCAGAAATAACTCAGAAATTTAGCATCTCTATCTGACACTATAGTTCTATGCTGCCATGCAAACGGACTATCTCCTTAAAGAAAAGTTTGGGCAACATGTAATGCATCATCAGTCTTATGGCCAAGCTATGAATGTGTCATTTTAGAAAACCTATCTACCCACAACAAAGATAGAATCCTTTCCAGTCTTAGTTCTAGGCAGTCCCACAATGAAGTCTATAGAGATATGCATTCAACGAATGATAAGGGATGGGTAATGGAGTGTACAAACCGTGGGATTGACCTTTAGACTTAGTCTTTTTCTTGCAAGTTGCCACATCTTCCACAGATTCGTTTAACATCTCTCTTCATGTGCGGCCAAAGAAGTAATCCTGCAAGACCTTGAGAGTTTTTGGCAATTCCAAAATGCCCCCATTAGACTTCCTCCATGGGTTTCCCAGACAAATATATCTCTCAAAAAACAATTAGGTACACAAAGGAGATTTTCATAGAATAAGAACCATCATGCCTAAAGTAGTGACCCGTAGCAACCTTTTCACAAGATTTATGGCTTCTTTGAAGTTAGGATCATTTTCATACATGTCTTTGAGTTGTTCAAAGCCTAATAACTTAGCAACTAAAGTATTCAAGAAACATACCTTCGAGATAGTGCATCAACAACTATATTCTCTTTACTTTGTTTGTATTTGATGGTCATAGGGAAGTGTCTCCAATAAACTCACCCATCTTGCGTGTCTTTTGCTAAGCTTACTTTGTCCTTTTAGATACTTGAGGGACTCGTGGTCGGTGTGGATGACAAACTCTCTAGGCCATAGGTAGTGTTGCCATGTCTGCAAGGCTCTCACGCAATTCCTATAGTTCCTTATCATAAGTAGCATAGTTGAGAGTGGCTTCTCCAAGTTTTTCACTAAAATATGCTATAGGTTTCCTATCCTGCATCAACACAGCACCAATACAATTCCTGAGGCATCACATTCAATTTCAAACATTTAGAAAAATAAGGAAGTATAAGGAGAGAGATTGAGTAAGCTTCTCTTTAAGTGTTTGAAAGGCAGTTTCTTGTGCTTTTCCCCACTTGAATCCAACATCTTTCTTGATCACTTCAGTCAGAGGAGCTGCTATGATGCTAAAATCCTTCAAAAAAACACCTATAGAAGCCAGCAAGCCCATGGAAACTCCTACTTCTCCTACTGTAGTTGGACTTGGCCAATCTTTGATAGCTTTAATTTTCTCCTCGTTCACCTAACTCCATCTGCACTTACCACAAAACCTAGAAAAACCAAGTTATCCGTACATAAGGTGCAATTCTTTAGATTGGCATAAATTTTCTCATTTCTCAAAACATCAGAAACAGCCCTAAGATGTCCTAAATGATCCTCAAAGCTTTTGCTATACACTAGGATGTCATCAAAATAGACCAAAACAAAATGCCAATGAAAGACCTAAGGACATGGTTCATCAATCTCATGAATGTACTAGGTGCATTGTTAAGCCGAATGGCATGATTAACCATCCGTATAGACCATGTTTAGTTTTGAATGCAATTTCCATTCATCACCCTCTTCATCCTAATTTGATTATACCCACTTTTAAATCTTTCTTAGAAAAGATGCTAGAACCATGCAATTCATCAAGCATATCATCTAATCTAGGAATAGGGTGGCAATACTTCAACGTTATGTTGTTGATTGCTCTACAATCAACACACATGGGCCAGCTACCATCCTTCTTAGGTACAAGAAGAACTGGAACTGCACATGGGCTCAAGCTCTCTCGGATGTGGCCCTTCTCCATTAGTTCTTTCTACTTGTCTTTGCAACTCCTTAGTCTCCCATCGGATTAGTTCTATAAGCTGGTCTTTGGAAGTGTGGAACCAGGGAAAAAGTCTATCTGATGCTCTATTCCTCTCACTGGTGGGAGACCTATAGGACTATCTTCTGGAAAGACATCATCAAACTCCTGTAAAAGAGAACAAGCTCACTCTGATACACCGGTGCAAGTTCAGTAACATTCAAGAGTGTTTCTTTAAAACAAGTAAGAGAACGGGTTGTTTAAAGTAGAGAGTTCTTTTGATATCACCCGACTTGGCATAGAAGTTTTGTTGCTTGTTTTGAATGGTTTGAGTTTGATCTCCTTCTTCTTCTAAAAGTTATAGTTGGTCGAGGTGAACTTCCTTAGGAGTTAGAGGCACAAGGACTGTTTTTCTTCCTTTAAATTCAAATGAATGCTTGTTAGTGTATCCATCATGTACCACTCGCTTATCTGATTGCCATGGCCGTCCAAGGAGTATATGGACAGCCTCCATGGTAGGACATTACATATAACTTCATCTTCGTACCGACCAATAGCAAGAGGTACCATGACCTGATTAGAAACCTTCATTTCACCCTCCTCATTGAGCATTGCAATCTGTATGGCTTTGCATGTTTCTGAACCTTCAACCCAAGTTTCTTCACCATTGTCTCACTAGCCACATTGACACAACTCCCACCATCCACATTGAGACTACAAACCTTGCCTTGAACCAAACACCTTGTATAGAAAAGGTTCTCGCATTGTTTCAAGTTCCTCAGTCTTTGTTTGTAGCTTTAAGAGTCTTCTAGCCACCAACAGCCTTCCTTTCACTGGTTCTTCTTCCTCATATTCTCCTTCAGACTGCTCATGATCATACTCGGATCTATAATCTTCAGACTCATACTCTCCATTCTCAAGCAGAATCATGATTCGTTTGTTGGTGCACTCATTGACATAATGCCCTCTTCCTTGGCATTTGAAGCACTTAACATCTCTAGCTCTTGAACTGGTAGCTTCGGCCTTCCCTTTATCTTTCTCAAAGATAGAACTTGGTTTTGCTTCTTCTTTAGGATATGGCTTGCTCTCCTTAATATAGGCCGGCTTCTCCTCTTTAGGCGTTTGAAACCTTGAAGTTCCATAGCTAGTACGAGAGTGTCCCTTCTTGAGTTGTTGTTCCACAAGGATAGCTTTGTGCAACATCTCTTCTAACTAAACATAATGTTGCATCTCTACATTGTCTTGAATCTCGCGGTTGAGTCCTCCTAGAAACCGAGACATAGTGGCTTCTCTATCTTTATAAATACTTTTCCTTCAACATAAGTAGCTCCATCTCTTGAAAGTATTCTTCTACTGACCTTGATTCTTGGTGAGCTTCCTTAGTTTTTGATGTAGATCACTGTGATAGTGACTTGGAACGAAACATTTTGCGCATGATGGATTTCATCTCTGCCATGATTCAACCGGATACTTCTGGTTGCATCTCCTAGTGGTCCACCAACTAATCCCACCAGCCCAATGCATAATCATAGAACTCAGTCACTTTGTTTGGATCTTTTGAGCTTGAGTATACTGCTGACAATTAAAGACATATCGATCTTCTTTTCCCCACTCCAAATAATCATCCGGGATCACCTTGCCATGGAAAGGAGGTATTTTAAGCTTTAGTCCAGCTAAGTTCATCCTTTGATGTCTCCTACCCTCATGATCCCGCCTCTACCTCCTGGCTATCTCTAGAAGAAAACTATGGATTGCGTTCATAGTAGTTGTTAGTTTTCTTGTGAACCAGCAGTTCTTCCAGTTTCTCCTTGGTTCTTCTTGCTCCTGTTGTGTTTGATTTCCCTCTTTCTTCTTCTTAATTCATGGCTATGTCCTTGGCCAGTGGCTTGTCTGAATCTCTTGCCTCAATTCATCACGAATCTCCTTCATAATAATTTTCATCATCTCAGCCATGGTAGTTACCATAATTTGGTGTAGTTGCTCGGTCATTTGTTCTCTTAGTAGTCTGTTCTTCGGACTAGCTCTTCCTCTTCTTCTGATTCATTCACCATTGGTACCTGAATGAAAGCAACACTCAACTAGTAAAGAGTCCAAGGGCGACTTACTGATAATCACAAAGAAACAAAGAACAATCAGTAACAATAACTTGATCGATACGGTTTGAATTCAAAATTCTATCTTTTCTTAAATCCACAATAAGATCAATTTTAAAAAAACAGGATGATAAGCTTGATTTAATAGAAAAAGATCCTCAGAAAAAAAACAATTGATTCAAATACAACACAAGGAAATATCAATCGATCAACTTTTAACGTTGCACACAAGGAATCCGAAGAGATCACTTATCAGAATCACAAACAACAAACTTTCTTGAATTTTCGACAACAAAACACTGAATCAGATCAATCACAACACATATACGAACAGTCACAATAAGATTTAGGATAAAAACAGTCGGATCTTATCAATTTTCAATCGCAAATCAAAGATCAATCAAAAACTCAAAGGAATATAAACGCGATTAAAGTAAACAAAGATGAATCGAGTACTTATCTTAACCAGAGATTCTCTGATACCACATAATACATTCCTAGGATGCTTCTCTGGTTGATGGGGGATAGATCCTTGAAAAAATGAAGACTCAAGTTCTTCAAGGTTGTGGGTCGAGTGGTGACACAATAGGTTGCGGAAAGACCTAAAGATACTCCTAGGAAAGTAGATCAGATATTAAACACCAAATAGAAGCCCTTAAGGTTCTGGATATGACACACCAGAGAATTCTTCGACTCAAAGAGAAGAATGAACACGAACACATTGATAAAAAGATTGCTTGATTCTGGAATAGTGTTTCCAAGTGTTTAAATAGAGAAACAAAGGAACAAGCTCCTTTGGTGTCAAAAATAACATAACATGAAAACTATAGCTTAAAACAAAACATAAGATAAATAGATAGAGTACTCTTCTTAGGTTTGGACCGACATTAGCACCTAGGAGATGTGTAAAGCAGCTTTTGGCCTTGTTAAAAAACTTCCTCCGTATAACCTCTTTGGGACAAAACCGAGAGCAAGGAAAAGAGCACACACAAGTACTTTGCCTAAGTACTAATTCAGCTAAATGAGGATATAGCTTGAATGGTGATCAAGGTATCCCGGATCATCAAGCTTTGTCCAAGACCTTCCTCTTGTTTCCATGCGTATCTAAGTAATCCTCCAATGGCTCCATTTAGTTTCTTGGTTCTAGAACGAGTCATGGGACTTTCTGGAATGGCTAAGGCATCTTCATCGGCTGCTTGGTCCATGGGTGCATTCCTAGATACATAATCTTCTTTGTTGATCTGGTCCATGATCACATCACTAAGGATGGACGTGTTGTGTCGGTTTTCCTGAATTGATTAATCACTTGTAACAACTCCTTTTGTCCTCCTCACTGAACCAGAAATGCTTAACTCCTATAGCTGGCTTAGAGGCTGTCTTTGCCTTACTGAAATAGATTGTGGTCTTGCTAGATGAACCAACAGCACTGGCTGGACATGGTCTCATGCTTTCATGTTGTTTCTTAGCCAGGTTTGAATGATATAGCTTTGTCTCCAATGGTTTGTCTTGTTCATTTCTCCACTTATCTTTTTCATATCTTTTCTGCTGCAGAGATTTATTGATGATAACATCATGCTTCTGGTTTCTCTCCAATTGAACAAACCCTCTATGATTGTACTCATCTTTGGATGATCTGTGGTGTTCTCTGCTTTTCCTTTGCTGTTGGATGTCATGTCTGAGTTTAAGCTGTTTGTCGAAGACTTGATTCATTTTGTCCATGAAGTCTTTAAGAAATAGCTTGTCATTCTTGCTAAGTTCTCCCTTAGGCTCCTTCGCCATGTTTCCCTGGGACATAAAAGAAAACAGACCCATTAACTAGTTCTTATAGAAACAAACAATCAGTTTTCAAACAGAAACAGAAAAACAATGGGAATGAATTTAAAAACAAAAAAATTCAGATCCCAATTTTTTTGAAGAACTCTAATTCTTTTTCTGCAATTTCGTGAAACAAGTTCAGTTATTTAACAAGCTCAGCGTTTTTTCTAGATATATCAGACCCTAATAAACACGTTCTAACAAGATTCGAATTTTAGAACATATTCGATCATAGAATACGAAAAGTCTAAAAGTTGCAGAACTAAAAAACACAACTTGATGATGGAGATCTGCTCTGATCCCACGTGATATGATTCTAGGTGAGAGGATCACATCCCTAAATGCTCTCCAGCGATTGTGATGATGAAATAAGTAGTGGATTAATTAGATACTTCTAAGAGATGCAGAATAGCTCTCAGACTATCTAGAAGTTGCTTGTAATGTAAGGATCAAATCCAAAATACACTAGACAAACTTTGATCAAACAAGATTCAGAGAAATGTTTTGAATAGAAAAGAGTTTGATAATCTTATTGAAATTTTTGACCAGAATATAAAGAGAAGAAGACTGTACATCCACAGCTTCTTGGAAACACACAAAACAATTAAAACAAATACTAATTCAGACTTGAAAATAAGAAAAGACTCCTGGTTTCTTTTTGCACGAAAAGAGGCTTTTGTATAAGGGTTGTTCCCAAGCCTCGTTAAAAACCTTGTTTGGAAAACCCATTGGGACAAAACCAAACCAAGGAAAAGAGTGTAAGTCACAATACCTCTCTTGATGAATGTCTTAGATGGCTTGAATCACAACTAGACTGGTTGGATAAGCACACTCTAGACTGCCATGGATAATGTATAAGATTTGCTGAATAGCTTGCTGGAATCTTGCTTGTTGAGACCTAGTCATTGGACTAAGTGGCACATTTAGGTCCTTGTCCTTTGTCTCCTCAGGTTCAAGTTGTTCTTTATCTCCATATTTGACTTCTTTAAGCTTTGGTTCAAGGTGTACCATGTTCTCAGTTCGGTGTACCATTTCCTCAGTTCAGTGTACCATCTCCTCAGTTCAGTGTACCATCTCCTCAATTCCTTTGCTTTCCAGGATCACATCATATCCTAATGAGGAGAATACTGGTACACAGATTATTCATGTACTATCAGCGCATTAGTTGTTATATGTGGCATTCTAGGCGCCATGTTTTTTCATGTTAGGGCTGCAATCATATGGTCGGTGTTCTATATCTGAGTCAGGTGTTCCCCCCCTTTCTCCCTTTTAGGTAGGATTGATGAGCAGGAGTGATTTCCATAAGATTGATGTTTTGTAATTTATTTCTCTTCTTTATTTTTTGACCTTCTAGTTTTATGTTTGTGTCTATATTTTTCTAGATTCTTTAGAGAGACTAGCCATGTACTTTTAGAGCATTGGTTGTTATATGTGGCGTACTAGGCGCCATGCTTGTTAATTTTAAGTTTGGACTCCTATGGTCGGATTTCTATATTTGAGTCAGTGGTTTGCGTGTCTAGCAATATTCCATACCTTACTTAATGACTACACTATTATTCACCCCTCCTTTTTCCCTCTTTCATATGGGGCTGATGAGCAGGAGTTATTTCCATCAGATTGATGTTTTGAGATTGTTTTCTCTTCTTTCTTTTTTCGGACTTCTAGTTTTATGATTTATCGATATTTTTGGGTTTTATTTTATTTATTGTATTGTGGTGTTGAAGTTGACATTTAGGAATTAATGTATAGGAGATTTCAGAAATTGTATTATTTAAGTTTATTTAGAAAATACTGGTGTTAGAGTCTCTGAATCTAACAATGTGGTACATGTATCCATGATAAATAAATAGATGGTAAGTTTAATAATTTCATTTTGAAAAAGAGGAAAAGTTGTAGTGAAAACCGAGAAATCGTCTGTAATGTTCTCACATCTAAAACTCAATTCCTAAATATCCTTGTTATAAGATAATTTTGATTTTGATTTAATTTTAAATCTAAAAAAAGTATATTAGAAATATAACTCTAAACCTAATATACATACTACAATTAGTTTTTTTCTATCTTCATTTCTCGAACTTTTTCTTCCCCTCTTCCTCCTCTGCGTTTTTTCAGTCTTTTCCTCCAAAATGTTCATTATTTTATTCTATCATATTTCTTCTTTCCTTTATTATTCTAAGTTTTCTCTTTGATTGTTTTCTTTTTTTTCTAGAACTTAGTTTGTATTTTGCTTGTGAGTCATGATTTTTTTTCATCTGTGTCATTAGATATAAAACACTTTAATTTTAGTTCATCGACATATTGGGTTCTTCTTCGGTTTTTCTGGGCTATTCTTCGACTTTCTTCTTCATTTTTTATATGTTTGTGTTATGTGTTTGTAAATTCCGAGCATTTTTATTTAGGGTTCTTGTTGTTCCCTTTTCAGAATTTTTTTCTTACTTGAATTGGCGACAGAAGAAACAACAACCGCCAAGATGATGAAACAAAAACAGTGTTGATAAAGAAATTTGGGTTTTCTTCGATTTAGAGTTTGTCTTGTTTTTTTCAAGTTCTAGGTTTTTTATGTATGTTTCTCATTCTATTTAAGTTATGGACCTATAAATTTTTTATTTTCCGTGTGTTTCTTTGATTTTAATTGCATATATGAATTCAACAGAGCTCGTATAACTTCGTAGAACTACATCGGTAAAATTAAGTATAACTTATTCGGTAGAACTTAGTAAAACTACGCAACTATTACTAATAGAATTCACTACAACTACATTAGTATTACTAGTGGAACTTGGAATTCAGTACAACTACACAAGTAGTATTAGTAGAACGCGGTATCCCCTAGACATTGTTTGTGAAGTGATTTCACACATGTCATCTCTACAATCACTTTCACCAAAACAAATGTGACATGACATATAAAATCGATGACATGGCTTATGGTTAAATGTGACATGTACAACTACATTTAATGTGTTGATTTTAATTTTGGTAATTTTTGAGAATATGGTAATAACTCATAAATTATCATTAAAATAAATCTATTCAAATATGTCATTCAGTAATATAATAATAGTAATACAAAATATTTTAATTTTTGTAATATTATTTAAGTTTATTTTTATAATCATATAATTTTATTATTAAACAATATTTTCCAAATTTCTTACAATGTTTTTTAAAAAATTAAATTTTTAATCGTAATATATTTTTTATATCTACAAATTTTAGAAATTCTCTTTAGTTTTATATTTTGCTATTTATATAAAATTTATATCAATTTGTATATTATACAAGTTAAGTTAATATATCTTAACCAAAAAAATAAATGAAAATCTACCGAAATTATAATTTTAAATAAAAAATAATATAATTTTAAATAAATCAAATTATTAACTTTATGTTAAATTTATGTTTATCTAAATTCATATTTATATTAAAAATTGGTATTAAAATAATAAAATCTAGAATATTAACAAAAAAAAAATTAATTTAATTTAAATTTAAAATTTTATCGTTGCACATGGTGCAGGAAAACACCTAGTAACTACATAAGTATAACTAGTATAATTCTATATAACTAGTAAAACTCAGTTTAACTAGTTAGACCAATATAACATAATTGGATCAGTATAACTAGTTGGACTAGTATAACTAGTTAGACCAGTATAACATAGTTGAACCAGTTGTACATCGATAATTAAATTTGAAATTTTAATAAATATCTGAAATATTGAAATTGAAAAACTTCAAAAAGTTAAAAATTTCAAAAAGTTAAAAATTTCAAAAAAAAAATAATAATTAATTCGAGAATGAATAAGGATACAATTAGGTTTTATATTTGGGTTATTTGCAAATTTGACTCAAAACTCAAAGTCAAACACAAAACTAACCTCTCTCTTTGTTTGTCATTTCTTTTGTCCAATTCAACCCATATGTGTTAGAATTCATGAGTGTTTGTCTCATGTCAAGAGAGTATTCAGTCAACTTGTGACTGAATTCCCTTCTACCAACAACAAGAACTCACAACTACAAGGAAGAGACAATCAACTTGTGATTGAATCCTCTCAGCAAAACACTCTACACACCATCTGAATCTAACAAGATAAAGTGGCTGTGAGATTGATACAAGAACTAGAATTAAACTATCTCTAGTATGAATCTATCCTTGTGAAGTAACACAACACTTATAGTTTGTGTGCTTAAGACTAAAAAGAGATAGAATCAGTAAGCTAGAGTAAGAGAAGATTAATAAAGAGTTTAGAGGTGATTTTAACAAGTATTAGGCTGCCTTAAGAGAGGAAGAGCTAAGGCAGCCTCTAAACCATGATGCTTAACTCCTTACATTATAAATATTGATTAAACACAAGCAAGAGAGAGAGAGCCACGAATTTAGAGTGAGAAACTTGTTCTTATTACTTGCTTAATTCAGAATCAAGATACAACACATATATAGAGTTTAAACTTGCATGAAAGGGGACAAGGAGACAAGAACATCATAATTGGGTTTGGAATAGTAATATCCACTCCCAACAACTCCAATTTGAATTTGAACTTGTAGATCCACATTTGAACTTCAAATCCCCTTCTAGAAGCTTTCTTAGGCGTGCTCAGGTTGAGCTGAGAAAGCCTCTCAGCTTCCTTGCCTTCCAAGCCACTCTAGACTAAATCACTCTTGCTTGAGCGGGCAGCAGAACACCTGCAACTTGTAACTGGTGTAACTTCCAAACCATAACTCTTTTTGGACTGATTCCAATTCGCCGCGTGCCCTTGATGAGTGTAGAATGTAGGACAATTGGTTTCATGGTCAAATTCTTCATGGTTAGGAATTTACACCCCTTTTCCTGAGACATGCCAGTGTGAACTCCATCACTAGCATTTTTCTTCTTCATTCTAATACTCCCCCTCAAGCTTGACCATAGGAGATCCTTGGGCAAGCTTGGAACCTTGAAGAAGCTCCCTCATTAAAAACCTTAGCAAGAAAACCTCATGGGACAAAACTTTCTAAGGGAAAAAGAGTGGACTTCTACAAAGCCTAGGAATTGGCCAGTGAGTTCTATGTGTCTTAGAACCAGTGTGGTTGGACACATAGACTCTGGATCAAGGCCTTTCTTAAAAAAACAAGTATGAACTCCATAACTTGCGCACATCATTTCTTGGATCATCTCTTCTACAAGCTGGTTTGTTGTCTACCTCTTTCTTGTGACTTCTTGCCATCTTCAAGGAGAGTTATGGTCTACCAGCTTATGCTATAGAGAACTCCAAGTACCTTCTACATAATGCATAAACACTTGCATCAATTCTCAAGGCATAAACCAATCAATTCATATTTATAGATTGAAATGGTTACTCCCCTTGCATATGGTTGGTATGAATGGTGAGGAGTGTCTCTTGGACACTTGAATCCTCCATATTATCTGAGGTGAGGCAATGGACGACTTGGACCTTCAGGATAGCTCACCATTACCCCTCCTCAAGCTTGATCCGGAGAGAATAAGTGAAGGATCAAGCTTGGAAGTGAGCACATTGAGTATTGAAACAAGGAGCGCATCACCCCTACAGCTGCGCTTAAGTCAACCGGCTCCTCCCTTAGTCTTTTCTCCACTGCCTCTTGTAAGTCTTTTGAACCAGGAGCTCAACACCCAAACAGGCTGCGCTTCTTCAACCGGTTTCACACACAAAACATCTCTCCATGGTCAGGAATGTACATCATGTGTAGGCTCTGAATGACACAGGAATATACATCATGTGTAGGCTCTGATCAGCATGGACAATGTCCTTATTCTTTGTCTTGGACTGGTGATGAACAGAGACAACACTTGTGTACCTGAAACACCACTCAAACTCCAGCAAGAATTAGACCACACACACTAGGATCAGACCTTGATAACTCACCAATTCTGATCCCAATGATTTAAGAAAAGTAACCAGTGAATAAGTAACCAGAGAGTAAGTGAATGAGTAACAAGAGAGTGAGAGAATGAGTAACCAGAGTATTAGTAGAATGATCCATGGCATGGTCCATGATCAAACTGGGAGAGAACCAGTCACATCTGAGCTGATCCATCAACTTCACCCAAAAGGTCTCCATTGGTTCTAACTTCAGTATGCGCTTGCACCTCCAGGCAATAGACTCCTTCTGTCAAGCTGATCCATCGCTTTCCACCACACTCTTCACACCAGGTTCTTCAAGCTGGGGTAATCGGTTCTAACTTCAGATATGTTCTGTGCCCACACATTTAACTTCATGTCTCAATGAGACTATGATCATATCAGTCATTTGAATCTGTGAACTTAGAACATCAAAAAAAAAATCAGTGGTGGAACTTCCTAGTAAGGGCACACTCACGCTTGTGGAAGTTCCAAGAGTGCCAAAGGAGAGTGAATGATCATTGTAAAATGAGAGAGATTAATAACTAGAAATTGAGTATAAGTAACCAAAGTGTATTAGATGTAACCAAGAGTATAGTGGATGATTGTGAGATGGAGAGTATAAGCGGAAGCATCTTCAGTCCATGACCTTCAAGGTTCTATGTCTGAGCAAAACATCAAACCACAGCACTAAGGCGTTCATGGTTGATCACCAATTCTGGAGAGGCAATGACTTCTCAACCAGTCTTTCCTTACATGGATGCAAGGACATGCTCCTTTCAAGAGATTTCTGCAACCTTAACAACAACAACTAACTCATTAAGAGATTAGATCACATAAAGGTGATTTCTGGAGGAAAGAACAAGGGTTGAATGGAACACAATTCTTTGTCCATCAACCAAGTTCAAAGGCCATAAAGGCCAAGAGAAGAAAACCTTTTCACAAATGGTTTGAAAACCTTTTCTTTCAAAGAAATCTTGCAAAGCAATTTAAAGCAATTTTCTAAGGAATTAAATCCTTTTACAATGGTTTTAATAAACCAAGAATTCATCAAGAACTTATCAAAAATAATTTTAAAATACTTTTCCAGAATTTTAAAAATACTTTCCAAAACCTTTTCATAAGGAAAATCAATTTCCAAAATATTTTCAAGAGTATTCAAACTCAAAACAATCTTTTAATTACTCTTCCTCCCTCAAGCATATATTTTTACAGACTTAATAGCCCAAGCTTATTAAGAAAAACAAGAGGAGAGGAATAAAAGAGTTTGAAATCACAATGCAAAACATTTTTCAGAATTCAAAATCCTTTCAAAGAACACACATATCTTTGAAATCGATTTTTTTTTCAAGTGTTTTTCAAGATACAAGTTTAATCTTTTCTCCCTCCCTCAAGCCGGTATGAACAGACTTTATTCTTTCATCCAAAAGCTTAAACAATGAGGAGATCAAGGGGAGAGTCATTGATTTAAAAAAAAAACTTTTAAAGACTTGCATCTTGAGTAAACACTCAGATTTTGAAATCATAACTCATCTAAACTCTCTACTGTCCAAGTTTTGAATCCTAGCCACATAGCTCCTCAAAACTAATTTGAGTCAGAGAGAGAGAGAGTTTCAGATGAAGAAACAGACACAAAAGAAGTGAGTTCATCCCAAGAAGAGCAACAAGGCTCTGATACCATGTTAGAATTCATGAGTGTTTGTCTCATGTCAAGAGAGTATTCAGTCAACTTGTGACTGAATTCCCTTCTACCAACAACAAGAACTCACAACTACAAGGAAGAGACAATCAACTTGTGATTGAATCCTCTCAGCAAAACACTCTACACACCATCTGAATCTAACAAGATAAAGTGGCTGTGAGATTGATACAAGAACTAGAATTAAACTATCTCTAGTATGAATCTATCCTTGTGAAGTAACACAACACTTATAGTTTGTGTGCTTAAGACTAAAAAGAGATAGAATCAGTAAGCTAGAGTAAGAGAAGATTAATAAAGAGTTTAGAGGTGATTTTAACAAGTATTAGGCTGCCTTAAGAGAGGAAGAGCTAAGGCAGCCTCTAAACCATGATGCTTAACTCCTTACATTATAAATATTGATTAAACACAAGCAAGAGAGAGAGAGCCACGAATTTAGAGTGAGAAACTTGTTCTTATTACTTGCTTAATTCAGAATCAAGATACAACACATATATAGAGTTTAAACTTGCATGAAAGGGGACAAGGAGACAAGAACATCATAATTGGGTTTGGAATAGTAATATCCACTCCCAACAACTCCAATTTGAATTTGAACTTGTAGATCCACATTTGAACTTCAAATCCCCTTCTAGAAGCTTTCTTAGGCGTGCTCAGGTTGAGCTGAGAAAGCCTCTCAGCTTCCTTGCCTTCCAAGCCACTCTAGACTAAATCACTCTTGCTTGAGCGGGCAGCAGAACACCTGCAACTTGTAACTGGTGTAACTTCCAAACCATAACTCTTTTTGGACTGATTCCAATTCGCCGCGTGCCCTTGATGAGTGTAGAATGTAGGACAATTGGTTTCATGGTCATATTCTTCATGGTTAGGAATTTACACCCCTTTTCCTGAGACATGCCAGTGTGAACTCCATCACTAGCATTTTTCTTCTTCATTCTAATA